>CAIGRP010086038.1:0-33415 GCA_903798385.1 Fraxinus cuspidata | reverse complement strand
CTTCTGTCTTCAAGATATGCCTTTGAGGAGGGTTCGTCTGAGAATTTCGGTGTACGAGAGCTTATGCCCCAACAAGGGATGCCCTAATCAATTAAGAAATCTGTTCGAACTTGTTTAAACTACAATTTTGTGACACATATAAGAGGCAAAGAAGGAGGTAAAACAAGCAAAGCTCAATCATAATCAACCTTCTATAGCCTAGATCAGGTCAAGCTCAAAAGAAAATTTCCCATTTATGGAAGAACGAATAAAACCTTACATGGAATTTGATCACTGAAATAAAACACCACAGATATGAATGTTGTTAACCCAAATTCTCAGCAAACAAAAACAAACACTAGGTAAACAAGATCCACCCTTCACAGAGACAAATACTGACAATTAAGGGGGATACAGATATACAAACCAAAAAAACCTAGTCGACCAAAATACAATTAGAAGGTCAGCTTCTAATCATTTTCAAATTTTTTATCATATACTCCTAAATGCTTGACTACTCTGTACAAATCCCATAAACACTTCCCATATACAGTCAACAACAAACCATTTACCATACGAAATTATACAGATCAATTAATGTGAGTCTTTATGGACTCGAAGTAGAAGCTTCTTGTCTATTATAATTCTTCCCATGAAAACATCATTGGGTCAAGAAAATCTTAGCTTTCAACTCATTGTACCCAAAACTACAAGAAAAAATATGGTAGAGCATCACCACCACTTAAAGCAACACTGCAGCAATTAATTCCCTTTTTTTTTTATTTGTGATGCAGCAACCAATTCCTTTGTAGCGTGTATTTGTAATTAAATAAATGGTTAATAAACAAAGAAGACAACAGTTAACATCCATCTCAAGATCATATCATAAATAATTATTTAATAATCGAAATTATTAGTTCTTGGTTATCATGTTCAGTATTCAAAATATTATCATCAATAATTCAAAAAGCTCCATACAACTTGCTAGACTTTCTGTGCCACTCATTCAATGATAAAATACATAAGCAACATGTTTCATACACAAAGTCATTAGATCTGCCTACACATATCAAATGCATAGCTACAAAATTCTTGATCACTGTTCTTGGACACTAGAATTGTGTACCAGAATTGGATCTATAACAGACTCCATTAAATTTGACATTCACTCTTTAACATATAAATCCAAGAAGCCAATTCAATGGTGCAGAACACATCAATTTCATGGTAAAAATAGCCAAACTGTTTAAATAATTTAAGGACAATGTGTTTGAAAACTCACCTTATGCTTAGCTTTTNCTGTTTAAATAATTTAAGGACAATGTGTTTGAAAACTCACCTTATGCTTAGCTTTTGCTGTACCAGTCTGTGACAGGGCAACAAGTGGTGGGATGCCTCCCTCCCTAACAAGCAATCCCCTGTTCCGAACACTTTCCCCACACAACAGCAACAAAGTCAAAACCGCAAATTCCTTCCCCTTATCGCTCCCATCCTCGATTGCCTCGACCAGTGCCGCAATACCACCTTCCTCTATGATTGCCTCCCGTCCCATCTCAATAGCAGCCAAACTACTCAGCACCACCATTGCCTTCTCGGACAACCCCGTCCCCTGCTCTCCCACAAGCCCCACCAACGGCCTTACAGCCCCCGCGTTCACTGTCCTCTCCTTATTCAACCTCACCGAGCATAACTTGTACAGCGTTGTTAGTGAATCCTTTTTTCCTCTACTGGACCCGTTCATGAGCAGTGCCACTAACGGAGGTATTGCACCACAGGCCCCAATAGACAATTTATACTCTTCAATCAGAGCCAAGCTTAACAAAGCGCATGCTGAGTTCTGTTTGGAGGTTTCAGTGCCTGTTTTTAACACATAAATTAAGGATTTTACTGCACCTCCATCTGTGATCACGCTTTTGTTGCTTTCAAGAAGGGAGAGATTGAGTAAAGCGGTGACTGCGTGTTCTTGAGTCATCGGATCCGAGCATCTGAGAAGCGAGATCAAAGCGGGTACTGCACCCGATTCTCCAATCAAGGCCCGATTATCAGCCCGATTTTTCGCCAAAAGTCTCAATTTAGCAGCTGCTGATCTTTTAATTGCAACCGAGGACGATTGCAACCCGTCCACGCAGAGTTTTACAGTAGGCTGAAGATCTTCAGGAGAAATGCTTTCAATAATTTCTGTGGAAAACGTCTCTCTCTGCAAAAATCCCGAACACGGTTCGGGTTCCGGTTCCTGCATAGGTCTTTGACCCGGGCCAGGATCAGTGAGGCTCGCAAGGCGTTGGAGCTCTCCAGATATGTCACTTGAGCACGCGGAGAAGTCGCTGAAAGCTTGGGAAATGTCAAAAAACTCGTCGATTTCCGAAGAAGACGAAGCTTTCGAATTAATGGGCGATTTATTGGCAAGCTCCCCAAGGCGAAGGTCTATGACCGAGTCGGTTAGATTTTCAGAAACGTTGGACGATTGGTCGTAGATGGGAGCAGAAGGGTCAGTCTGGAAGTGTTTTGAACGCACAGTACGCATGGAGCGGCCCATCGAGCGGCTGATACTGGCGGAGGACGGCGGCGGAGTGTAGTAATAAGGCCGCGTTCGGGGAAAATGATTAGTAATGTTGGGATTGGAGTGTGAATGAGAGCGTGAATCTTCTAAAGAAACCATGACTGGTAAAACCCACGACAAACTAAGCCTTATATTTGAGTAATTGCTGAATTTCTTCAAGCTTTTTCAAGAAATTTTAATGGCTTGTTAATGGGTTTTAATCGAATTTGAGAAACGCATTTTTATAAATGATCTGTATATGGATTGAATGAGTGGATATAGTTTATCAACTGTGATTGACTGTGGGACGCACTAAACTGAATGGACCCACTGCAGTTTTGAGTCGGCAATGGCAATGGCTATGGCGACTTCCATTTCTGAGGAAAATGGAAGGAGAAATCGATATCTTGCGTTTGGTTGAAAAGAGAAACTGGGAATGAGCAAAAGTTGTGTTTGGGACTAGCTAAATTAGTTGAAAAGTGATTAAAAGCCCATTTTTAATGTCTAATAAACTAGCTTTAACGTTAATGCTATTGAACTTTTTCTTCCAAAAGAAGATGTCTATTACTTAAAGTATACTACAAAAGATGTTTGTCACAAAGATAAATCTACTTAAATGCTGAAAAATAGTTTCTTGTCAAAGATATAAATCCGTCATTTTCAATTGAAAATAATAATAATAATAATAAATATATATATATATAATAATACTAATTGAAGAGGGTTTTCAAAGTATGGTTTTGCCGGCTCCTAGATTCTGACATGCTTTCAAGTCTAAATTGAATATTATTGACCTTGAAATTCGGCGAGGCACGTGGTCAACAAATTTCGATCACCTTCCAATCCATCTAGACATTACCTTCATGATGGAGGCAAGAGATGTGTGGGGGAAATTACTAAGGTTTAGAGTACGTACCTTTTGTGAAAATAAATTCACACACTTAGAGGAAAAGAAATGGGTCGAGAGGAGTTAGTGGATTGAGTCCAAGCCTCATAAGAGGTTGTTTGATTTGATCGACCAAATTCAATTGACATCATCGATGTTGAGTTGATTAGTGTGTGATCCCCTTTGTCACATGCATGCCACGTAATTAATAAATGTTGTAAATCGTGCAATTAAATTATGCTTGGACGTATTGTTTGGACTCTATGGTTGATGAGTGATTTGTTATATGATTTAGCATTTTGCATTCCAAGTCTCATAAAGTTCCATGGTGGCGGCGGGGTTGGGAAGCACATTTGGCATTGCTCTTGCAAATGGATTTTGTCGTCACTCACATCTATCGCGTGTATAATAGAGGAGCAGATCATCGACGTCCAAGACTCCAAATATTGTTGGCCCTACATGGCCATTAACAGGGGCGGATCCAGGACCGGATTTCAGACCGGACTAATACGTAAAAAAAATAAAATTACATAAAAAAATTTTATACTAAACAAAAATAAATGGGCTGGGTAAATCCGCCCCTGGCCTTTAATGATGTTTGCAGCAAGCCTCAGTGTATGTTACATTGATTTGGTCTTAGTTTACACTTTTATGTATTTCGCTTAAAAAATCAAATTTAAAGAGCAAATTTTGTACACATTTCAACAAATTTTCTATTTTAGGTTTTACTTTGCTTTTTCCAAAAAAAAAAAAAACATTTCTTGTTTTAATTTATAAATTTTAAATGTCAGCGGCCATTAAAATTAAATTGTTTGAGTAATACAAGTGGGGCATTGTTTTTTTAACTCATTAAATTCAATCGTTATAAATTACAAATGGAGTGAGTTTGACCGTAACTTGGAGTGTATTAAAATGGTAGGATGAGATGAGATGGGGTGGGTGGGTGGGTGGGGAGATGAAATTATTTAATTATATTAATTGAGATTTATTTCTACTTTTTCAAAAGTTATGTGAATTCATTTATAATTTTCCTTATTTTTTTGTTATTTTACCTCTTTTTGTTATTTATTTTTATTTAAAGAAAATGACAGTTATCAAACTAATTAATTAACTACTTCATTTGAATTTCAAAATCTACTGAGTAGCATTCTTTTTGTCATTGATTTTCACGAATTTACTCGTTTTACACACGTGGTTCCAAACCTAACCAATACAAAAAATATAGTAAAGTTTAGCCTATGAGTTGGTGAATTTCAATTAAAGTTAATATGCCCACTCGTATTTATTCGATAGATGGTATGATTAGAATTTTGACTTGCTTCGACTATGATGTCATGTTAAATAGTAAAACTTTGAATTCTCTATTATTGAGTTTAGAATTGCACCTCTCAATATAATTATAAATCAACACAACACGTTCAACGAAATTACAGAGTAACTCTCGTAGAAATGTTAAAAGCAATAAGATTAGCTGATAAACATTGCGTATGCATTAAGATACAACAATTAATAAAATCATGCTTATTACTAACTTTGTTGAGTCATACTTTCACCAATAGTTGAATTGATGACTATTTAATTTTGTCTAAATAAATTTCGTAGTGGTACGATGTAGTTATTCGAGTTTCTGTGCTCAAGTTATTACACTGTATGTATTGTCTACTTTGGAAGAGTTTCTGTCCATCTAATCCCTCACTAATTATATTGTATCTCATAGAATTCGAACCCAAAACATGTCTTACGAGAAACTTATTAGGATCATGGTACCAATTGAGATTAGCTCAACAATTAAGTCAAATTTAATAATTTCTCTAACCTAAGTTTTTTTTAAAAAAATTTGTTTTGATTCTCCGATTACGTTTAAAAAATTATTGTTTTGACTCTCCGACACGTTGAACAAACTATACCTACTACTACTATGTATGACAATTCAGTAGGTCTATTAGTATTATTCAAACTGATTAAAGCCATGTTATTGATAAACAGTTAAATTTAGTTAGACCAAGTTAATTGCCTAAGTTTTGTCGGGCCATTTTTTTATTTACTATTTTCTTTAATTGTCATTTTAAATGCATCATACGAAAGGTAAAAGTTGTTTTGAAAAGTCAACATTGGATAAGTCGAATCTTATACGTTGATTATTGTAAGCGTGTGACATTTTACGCTTCTTGAAAGAAAGTTAAAAGACTGTTTGGATAATCATGAGCATGTTTGAGCTCCATTTTTTTCTCTTAAGAATACATTTTGAAATAGTAGATTGATGAAAAATACGTGATTGAAAAATAAGGAAAGATTTTAAGTTTGCGTGTGATATTATTTTAGTGAATAACGCGTGATTGAAAAGAAGAAAGAAAAATATATATTTAAAAAAAAAATTGGGATCAAATATATTTTTGCTCACGGTAAGTACTAAGACCTTTTGATAGCATGGCGTTGGAAACAAAATCCCTTACGCGAGACACTTAGGGTCACATCGCAGGTTCTAAAATGCGTAATGCGTGGTAATGCGTTTCAATCGAGCATCAAGCATTATAAGAATACGCGTGCTTATGCGAAGCATATACGTAATTATGCGTTTTCCAATTTTTAATATTTTAAAAAATAAATAAATAAAATAATGCATTCTTTGAATTTTTATACATATTCTACAAATTAAAAAAAAATTTACTCAAAATTATAAATATTATAATATGACAATTACTTCAAATTTATTTATATTTTTCAGATTTGTAACAAAAACATATAGCTCAAATCATAATTACTACAATTACTTAATAATCAATTCCTACAATTAGATTAAACAAGAATATTGACTTGAAAATCTTGTCTAGCTCTTTATAGAATTCCAATTCAATCTCTTCTTCTTCCTCTAACTCATCTTTCGTGTCATCAGATACGAAATCATCTTTATCGAGTTCCCTTATTTCAACTCGAGAATTTCTATCACCTTTTATAGATGATAATATATTATTATCAACTTCCTCTTCATCATATGATGTTTGTTGGACTCAATTTACTTTTTTTAAGTTATTCGTGGGCATTTTGGAGAATATGCGCCCATATGCGGTCAATGAAATGAGTTGACCACATTATCATACGCATACCCCATATGCGATGCGTTTCGAAAACGCATCAAGAATATGCGCGCATATGCGAAGCATATTCGCACATTTTAGAACACTGGTCACATCCCGTGTCACATTTGGTATCAAAATTTGCATTAAAGGATTTGTACTAAAAATCGTTTCATTGAACTGGTCTAGTTTCTTTCAAAACCCGTGACTGTTGATTGGTTAGATTCGAGTTTAAGAAATATTCTCGCTTGATAATACTAATATTTAAATTCAATTATTCATTTGTTTTTAATTTAGATTTTGATAACATATGGAGGCTTAGGATTCTATTTTAAATTATTACATCCGTGAGAACGCTTGTGTTCTTACATTATAATTATATAATATAATTGCAAAAATGCAATATATTGCAAAATCTCCCATAAAATCGAAGTCTACAATTTAATAGATATGTCAAACTTTGCTTTCATCGTGCTGTAAAATGGACTTGATATTACGTACACGTATGTATATATTTATTTTACGATTTTTTTCCAAACACAAAATATACTAAATATTAAAAAGAAACAAAATAATAATAATAAAAAAAATCTCAAATCTCGGTGAGGGTCAGGGATCCTAGTGGCCCCACTTTCTTCCGCCACTAGTTTGATAGGTTGTCTATTCCATAATGACATTTATAAAGTTGATTTCCTAATGTATGATATTGGAACATATTCAATACATTGTATTAAGAGAACATTATGCATTAGTAAAAGCAATATTCGAAAATTTTTTCTTTCTTTAATTCTCTTTTCTTTATACGACATATGTAATGTCATTATCATGAGTGTGTTTGATGCATATTAAAATGAAAGAATGTATTTTTTTGAAGTAATGTGATGGAGAATATGTGATTGAAAAAGAATGAAAAGTTATTGATGTAATGTAAAATATTATTTTATTGAATAATGTGTGGTTGAAAATGAGTAGAAAAATGAGAATAAAAAAAATAATACGGATCAAACAGAGGCCATATGTTATTCGTTCGCTGTGTAAACAAGTAAAAATAGAAGATAGGAATTTCAAAATTTTCCAAAGCCTTATTTAGCACACACATAAAAGTAGTGTTACGTCGATGATTATATTATCCTATATATAATTTTTGAGTTATAAATGAAAAATTGCTTGATCATTTCATCTTTTAAAAAAACATATTCACGTAATTTAATTCTAAGTGATTTTTTTAAGCTCAGCCTGCACTTGGGTGCAAATTATGCAATTCAATTTACAGCACTAAGTTTGTCACTCAATCCATCAAAATATGTTAACATAGAAACCATTATCGGGTTGACTGCAAATTTCCAGAACCCCCCTTTTGATAGGAGCATACACGAAGAAAAGAATAAGAGCATATTTGGGAAATATTTATAAACAATTTAAATTATAACTTCTGTAGCTAGTGAATGTCTCTAAGTTCCTGTTTGGTGTTCATTATTGAAAAAAAAAAAAAGAGTTGTGAATATTATTTTTAGGAGAATGTGTGGTTAAAAAGTAGGGAAAATTTTTGAGTTTACGTACGAAATATTTTATTATGTAAATGCATGATTGAAAATGATCATGTAGAAAAATAAGTTTTAAAACAATGAATACTAATGGGGACTAAAATTAGCTTTCTGTGATGAGGGGCTTTCACTTTGACCACCACATGGTCGATTAAGTTGTTTTTTCACAAAGTCTGAATATTACATACGGAATACTTTATTACGTAAATGCGTGGTCGAAAATGATCATGTAGAAAATAAGTTTTAAAACAATGAGTCAATGAGTACTAACGGGGACTAAAATTAGCTTTCTATGATGAGGGGCTTTCACTTTGACCACCACATGGTCGATTAAGTTGTTTTTTCACAAAGTCTGAAATTGAAGAGTGCATGGATAAATCACCCAGGTTCAAGTTCATAAACAGTGACAAATTCCCTGAAGAATCGCTTTTCGTTATGGTTCCGATGAGCCAAAACATAGGATAATAGATTATTCCTACATAATCTTTACAACAAACAAGTACAGGCCATTTTACATTAAAAGAAACTGGGCCTGGCCTCATATGATCACCCTGTAAATTCGAGTTTTTTTCTTTTATAATGGGCTTATTTTCTCCAGAATTAGTATTGAGAAAAAATAGCCCAAACCCTAGTGCAAATGAAACCAAATCTCTGTCTAAATTATATTTTCATTCCAAACCTTTCAAATGTGGCAAAAATGATCTCAAACTTTTTCATTTTTTTGCCAAATTACTTTCAGACGGAATCCGATAAGACCGTTAGTGTGCAATTCAATGGTCCTTATTTTGTTTTTATTTCAAGGGATAATTTGGTTAAACGGCGTTTTCCTCTCCAAAAGAACAGAAAATAAAATTTAGAAACATTTAAAAAAAAAATAATAATAATAAAGAAACAAAAAGATAAAAACTTATTCTTCCACTCACCCCATTAAATTAGGTAACCAATATGACCGTTTATTCTCATTTATATTTTTACTAAAAATGAGGTAGAATATCACAAAATTTAGGACTTTTGCAGTTTCCACGTTTGTTTCTCTTTGACCTACTAAACAAAAAAACTTAGCTCCCGTATAACCTCCATCATTTGAAATTATAATTTATGAAATACTGATTTTTTAAAATGAGTGATTGAAAGAGAAGAAAATTTTTTGGCTTACGTGTAATATTATCTTATTGAAGAATATATTATTGAAAAGAAAAGTGAAAAAAATGTATTATAATTTCACAAGGGCCAAACGGGGCTTAATAGATTGAATAGAAATAACCTACTAAGTACTATTGCTTAATTATGCTAAACAACAACGAACACGACGCGTCAATTAACCGGTGAATAAGTTATGATGGGTGTTATGAATTAAATTAAGAATCAAACTATTTGTACATCAATTTTGACAACATCCAGTTGACATGATTTGATTGGTGAAAAATTGTTTATTTTTTTAAACTGATCAATAAAGTGTTGGCATGTGACATGATGTAAAAAGTGATGTACATATAATATGATTGTTAAATTTATTTTTTTGAATTGATATGTAATGTCATTGTTGTGTAACATATGCTAGAATCTTGTTTGGTTCTCATTTTCAAAAATTCATTTTTTCTCATTTTCAACTAAATATTTTATCAGTTTTTCAACAATATGTTTCATTAAATTTTATCAAAATTTACTAAAATCTTATTTTTTTTAGCTAAACCAAGCTGCGGCTAATTAACCGTACTCGAAAGATTACTTCTCTTTCTATAAATAATTAAATATACGAATTGTAAGAAAGGTTGTATATCAACTGCTCCACACTAATAAGAATAAGAGAATTTTTATCGAATTATTTTTTTCTCCTTAATATGCTGTAATATTGTGTACGAAAGATATTACATATTTAACAACGTTCAAAGCCTACAAACGTAAATTATAACACCAATAATACAATGTTTTAAGGTTATTAACAAAAGAAGTATGTAGTATGTTACGACATGAAAAGTTAGGACCCATGAAGGGGTCCAATTGGTTCATGTGGCAAACAGTTCAGGGGCTTATGCCTCATATGCTGGTATAGGACGGGCTGATACATATGGGCGAATCGATCCATGTGCGAGCGACCCGACTCTCCCACATAAAACACATGAACATACCCATTTACAGGCAGACCCCATTGACAGAGCCGACCAAGATGAGGCAGTGGCAAGATGTCGAATGCATCCCACACGACATGAGCTGACAGGAAAACTAATTGCCGCTGCCACTGCCACCATCCTGTTTGGTCAAGTCTAAAAGTACATGCTAGGTTTTATGGACACAAAAAGAGTAATAGCATTTGAGGCAAAAATTGATTGATGTATTTAACAATGGAAGTCGTTCGGATGAGGCCACGTCCAATGGACTCCATTCATTTCACCCCAATATAAAAGCTAACACTTAGCGCCATTCGAAGAGAATCAAGTTTAGATTTTCAAAGCTATATACATTTTTAGATATATACTCCCAAGTAGACCCATTTTTATTGATTGGAAGCTCACATTCAAAACTTTTTCACACCCTAAATTATTTCACTAATTGACTTTACCGTCGGAGTGCACGTGGCTAACTTCTTCCCCTCCAGAGAAGGCCAAGTGTGATTAACGGTTTGTCCAAGTGTGCAGGAATTTAGTTTGTGTGGACGTGAGAGGCATTGAAATCTGTTGGCCACATCATTGATACATTTTTTTGGGTCAACAGATTGACGCCGTCTGTGGGAATTTCGACATCATAACCACAAACATCATTGTAGTAAAATCCATCTGAAGCAGAACCTTGGAGAAAAGCTAGGTCCTTGAAGAAAGGACCGCCACAAAGAAAAAACATCTAAGATGCCTACTTTTAACTCAAAGTCGAATATTCGCTATGAGTTCCAACTACCAAGGATCGCAAAGTGGAAATAGGAATTGAAGAAGAGGTCCTCCGCACAAATGTGGTCATGTGTCGCCCCCATCATCAACACAGGCGAGGTGGTACCACAGCACGCTTAGCCAGAGAAGTAGGAAAAATGGTTGCAAATATGAGAAACATGGCCCAACAGAACGTTGCCATGCAGCAGTTACTCATGCAAATGCACCAACATGCAGGATACTAGGCACCTCGGTATGGAATGTTTCCCAAGAAGGTGAAGAGAATGACACTGCAGCATACCCTCAAATGCATGGCATGAATGTTAACCCGGCGGAGAGGGAGGTGGAAGTAGATATCTCCACCAACTATGTTACAAGCGACCAGGAGATAACATACCCAGGAGGGAAACTTCCTGCCAGAATATACTCAAGAGCGCGAACCTCAAAGGTCTAACAACGTTTTTGATCAAATTGGACCCTCAAGGACTACGAATAGGTCCCATTAGCCACCCCCTATTCAAAGAGGGCAAGAGCCACACCAAGAATATGAACCTCACGGGATTCCACCTTTGCCTAGAAATAGGCGAGATGGAAGGGACAAAGCAAACTTGAGAAATCAAGCAGAAACGTCACAACCTCCTTGCTACAAAGCGGGGGAAGTTGATTCTGATGGTCCTGCAGATCATTTGAGGTGGACAATGATGATGAAAGTTTGCCTTTTTCCCAAGAATTGTGAAACACCCCAGTTCCAAATCACTTTGTGCCATCAAAAATACCCAAATATGAAGGAAAGGGTGATCCGACAAAACACCTCAACAACTACAAGACCCACATGTCTCTACGAGGGGCTTAGTCGACACTAAAATGCAGAGGTTTTCATCTCACACTAACTGGGGCTGCAGATATTTGATATAGCCGCATCCTAGGGATAGCATCAGAAGTTGGCTAGAGCTTAAAAAGGCCTTTCTAAACCAATACATGTCTAGTAAAGAATGAGAAGCCCCCATCCAAAGGATACAAGACATGAGGCAGTAGACAGATGAAACCTTGAAAAAGTTACTTAGCTCACTTCACATATGAAATGACCTATTGCGAATAGGTTACGGATAGAGAGACCCTTTTTGCTCTAAGATGAGGCCTCAACATGAACACCCTATTCTGAAGAGAAATGTGAAACAAAAATCCTACCTCTTATGATGCCTGGTGGAAATGATGAGAAGCAAAATTTTTAATAAGAAGCTGATTGACCACCGCAATGTAACCTCGTTGGAACTTCCACCACTACAAAGACTATATCCCACTTGGTGGACCAGCAATGGACCCGAATAGGACACACAATAGTCCCCATTTCAGGCCAAGCGTTGACGTATGAAAAAGTTGGACCTAAGGCTCAGAGGTAGCCAAATCCATCCAAGAGAAGAGGCAAATGGAGAAACAAAGAGCCTCGAGATAGGCGATATTGTACATATCATCGAACCAATAGCCACAATACTGAGAATTGTCTATCCAGACCATATCATAAAGAACCAACTGACCCCCGCATTCAGGGTAGTATACCCCAGCCCAAACGAAAGAGAGAGCCTAGGCATAATGAAGCGAGACGACATCGCAGAAATGAATAATCTTGGCGAGGCACGAGGAAGACAGAATTAGGACAAGAAGGCAAAAGCCCAGAGAGAGCCTCCAACCAATGCTGATAATGCCCCATCAGAGAAATTGACACTATCATAGGTGGACCACACATATGGGAGGATTCAAAGAACGCCTAGAGGAATTACACGAGAGAAGCAAATGACCCTCCCGTGATGATACTTGATCAATAACACTGGTCGCGGATCCGAGAACACCCCACCGATAACTTTCTCTCTAGCGGACACTGTGGGGGTTCATTACCCACACTACAATGCGCTGGTGGAAAGAGTTGTCATAGCCAGGAATGGATTGAAGCGCATGTTGGTGGACAATGGGAGTTCTGTTAATATCCTGTTCGGAACCACCTTTGACAAAATGATGGTGGATCCCGAGCTCGCCCCCATGACCGCTTACTTATATATTTCTATTGGTGACAGCATTGTCCCCAGAGGGAGGATCGTTACTTTATGGAATTCCTCATTGTAGACCATCGATATGCTTACCATGGAGTATTGGGGTGACCCGCCTTAAAAGAACTCGAGGCTGCAACATCGATACATCATCTATGCATGAAATTTCCTACCATGGAAGGAATTGCCACGGTGTGAGGGGATCAAGGGAATGCTATCTTAGCTCATTAAGGAAATTCGAACCCCGCAGTGTAAATATGGTCTTAATGGATGCTGAAATGGTTGACGCACCTGAAAAAGGTCCTACTCCTGAACAAGGAGAAGACGTCAACATGATAGATGCCTCTGAAGAATTGATCATTGATGTAGATTTAGACCCCAGGGTCACAGAATCAAATTCGTAGGTGATCCCAGAGGAGCTTGAATCTTTCCCTGTGAACTTACATGACCCCATAAGAGTGTTACAAATAGGGAAGGAGCTCGGATTAGAAGAAAAAACCAGGCTTAAGGACTTCCTACTCAACAACCTGGAAGTGGAGACACGAAGGCATTGTGGGCATTGATCCCAAGGTCAGTTACCACCGACTTAATGTGGACCTAAAGTTCACCCCTCACAGGGCCAAAAAAAGAGAGCCTTGAACTCGGAGAGATACGTAGCCCTGAAAGAAGAGGTGCAAAGCTCATATCTAATGGGTTCATCAGGGAGGCAGTGTACCCAAAGTGGATATCCAACCCCGTTTTAGTAAAGACGTCCAATTGCAAATGGAGAATTTGCATAGACTTCTCAGACTTCAACCAAGCTTGCCCAAATGACAGCTTTTCGCTTCCAAGAATCAACTAGCTAGTCGATTCTACCACAGGCTACGAACTCTTGAGTTTCATAGACGCATACTCAAGGTACAACCAGATCCCCATGCACCCAAAAGATGAGGAATACACCTCGTTCATTACTGATAGAGGCCTCTACTGTTACGAAGTCATACCGTTTGGTTTGAAAAATGTTGGCGCAATCTATCAACGGCTAGTCAACAGGATGTTTTCCGACCTTATAGACAAAACAATGGAGGTATACGTCATTAATATGCTTGCATAGAGTCTCAGGTCTACGGATCACATTGAACACTTAAAAACTACCTTCAAAATCTTGAGGGAGTACCGGATGAAGCTAAACCCATTGATATGTGCTTTTGGTTTTGCTTCTGAAAAGTTCTTAGGTTATATAGTTAACCAGCGAGGCATTGCGGTGAACCCTGAGAAACTTAAGGTCTTGCTGGATATGAAATCCCCCAATAAGCCCAAGGAAGTACAGTGTGAGATACGGAGCCTGGCAGCACTAAACCGTTTCATCTCCAAAGCTACAGATAGATGCTTCACATTCTTTAAAATCTTAAAGGGGGGGAAGATATTGCAGTAGAGCAAAGAATATGAAAAGGCTTTCCAAGGTCTAAAGAAGCACTTAGGCTAAGCCTCCCTTCTCTCAAAGCCCACAGAGGGAGAAGAATTACTACTGTATTAGGCTATGAGCACCGAAGCTGTAAGCTTAGTACTTGTAAGGGAGGAAGGCGGCACTCAGTTACCTATCTACTACGTGAGTAAGGCCCTCCTACCAGCTGAAACGCACTACACTGACATGGAAAAACTTGCTTTGTCCCTTATGATCGCTTCTAAGAAGTTGGGGCCCTACTTTCAGGCCCATAGCATAAACGTATTGACAAGCCTCCCCCTCAAACTGGTGCTCCAAAATCCAGACGCATCAGGCAGGCTGGTGAAGTGGGCTATGGAATTAAGCAAATTTGACATTTCATATCAACCAAGACCCTTAATGAAGGGGCAAGTAGTGGTGGGCTTCATAGATGAATTCACTGAGGTAACGAACATCAATGTAGTGATGTAACCGAGAAACTCCCTATCCTGGAAATTGTTTGTTGATGAATCCTGTGGGGAAGCGGGGTCAGGGACTAGTGTACTACAGGAGAGCCTAGAGGGTCACAAGCTTAATTGTGCAGTGAGGTTTGGCTTTAAGACCAACAACGCGGCTGAATATAAAGCGCTTCTAGCAGGTCTCAGATTGGCCAAAGCAATGCAGGTCAAGAACTTGGCAGTTTGAAGCGACTCCCAGTTAGTTGTAAGCCAGGTCAGCGGCACTTTTAGAGCCAAAGATAAGGGCATGGCTGTGTATCTGATGAAGGTTATGGACCTGCTCCCATGCTTTGAAAAATTTGAGCTGATCCAAATCCTAAGAGAAGAGAATATGCATGCGGATGCCCTATGAAAATTGGCCAGCAGTAAAGACTCAGAACTACTCAAAATTGTACCTGTTGAATATTTCCCCAGGCCCTCCACAACCAAAGTAAAAGAGGTGACGTGGGTTGAAGGAACCTCACAATGGATGCAACATATTACAGCTTACCTCAAAGATCACATCTTGCTGGAAAACAAGGAAGAAACCCATAAGCTCAGACGAAAGGCTGCCTACTATGTGCTCCAAGATGAAGTACTTTACAAAAGGGGCTTTTCATCCTCTCTCTTACGGTGCACTGGAGTGGAGAAGGCTAATTACATCCTACGAGAAATCCACGAAGGAATCTGTGGCAACCACACAGGGTGCCTAGCATTGGCTTAGAAAGTACTAAGGCAAGGGTACTACTGGCCGACTTTGAAAAATGATGCTGTATAATTTGTGAGAAAGTGCGACAAGTGCCAGCATTTTTCCTCCATTCGAAGACAACCATCCTAAGAGTTGATCGTAGTATCTAGTCCATGGCCATTTGCTAAATCGGTGGTCGATCTAATTTTCCCTATGCCAAAAGGGAAGGGAAGTGCGAGCTATGCGATTGTCACCATTAATTACTTCACTAAGTGGGTCGAAGCAGAACCGTAAGATAAAATAACTGAAGCAAACACTTCTAAATTTATATGGAAGAACATCATATGTCGGTTCAGAATCCCCCACTTAATCGTTACAGAAAACGGGCGGCAATTCGACAACAAGAAGCTTATAGACCTATGTGACGAACTGGGTATCGGCGGAAAGTACTCATCCTCCCCTTACCACCCCTAGGAAAATGACCAAGTTGAGGCAGTCAACAAGAATATAAAGTACCTCTTAAAAAAGAAACTTGATGCAACGAGCTCCCTGATGTGTTTTTAGCGATTCACATCACCAGCTGAACTGTGACAGGAGAAACCCCCTTCTCCATGGCATACAGGGCCGAAGACATGAGCTCAGTCGAAGTGGGTCTTCATTCTTCTCGTCGTTTATAATTCAATGAAGTATCCAATGATGAGATAAGGCGATGCGAGCTCGATTTCCTTGAAAAAATGAGACATGATTCGCAAATTAAATTGGCCTTCTATCAAAGGAAATGGCGAGGTACTACAATGCCAAAGTACAAAAGAAATCATTCAGGAGAGACGATCTTGTGCTCAGAAGGGTTTTTCTATTCTCTAAAGAGCCAACGTTGGCATGCTGGGTCCGAACTAGGAAGACCCCTACCGCATATGAGGCAATGTTAGGCCAAGGACTTTCTTGATTGAGAACTTGGATGGGAAGGTGTAACCCTACCCTTAGAAAGTTGAACATCTAAGAATGTATTACCAATAAAATGGCCCAGGTCATTGCTTATGTACCCGTTGTGATTAATGCAAGTATGTACCTTTTATTATTAACTACGACAATCTCATACATTATGAAGTTTATCAAAGTGGAATTATGACGAGTCCATAGATTGTTAACTCACTGGTTGAAAATGACAAACTCATACATTATGATCTTTTATCAAAGTGAAATTTTGGCGAGCCCATAGATTTTTAACCCATTGGTTGAAAATGACAAACTCATACATTATGATCGTTTATCAAAGTGCAATTATGGCAAGCCAATAGATTGTTAACTCACTGGTTGAAAATGACAAGCTCATAATCGTTTATCAGTGCAATTATGGCAAGCCCATAGATTGTTCACCCACTAATTGAAAATGACAAGCTCATACATTATGATTGTTTATTAAAGTGCAATTATGACGAGCCCCTAAATTGTTAAATCAATGATTAATTATGACTAGCTCATACTGTTTAAGTTGAAATATGGCAGACCCACAATAAATTCAGGCATATATCGTAGGCGCCATCACTGGTTAAATATGACGAACTCATACATCCTGGTTATTTATTGAAATGCATACACTCCATCAACGGTTAATAATCAACGACAAGTTCATTAGTTAGATATGACGAAGCTTGCACATCATTATTACCCATCGAGGTCAGCTATGGCGAACCCATAAACCGTTAAGCTTGTTAAGCTTGACGAGTTCATATTCCTTAACCAAATTGAGAGTTGGAAAAATTCATTCATTGACTTAAATCAAGTTCATTACAAGGAGAATGTGGGGAGCTATTACAAAAATGCTACAAAAATAGAAGCCCACTCTAAGCAGAAGCAACGTCATCCTGCTAAGGCTCTTTAGAAGCATCTACTTCTTCCACTAAGTCTTCGACTTCGTCGAAAGGAGTGGACGGTTTAACAGACATGAACTCTTCCTTTAGGGTAGCCAAATCCAATTGAGGATACAGCTCAGTAAGCCTCGCAAACACTTCGTTGTATGCGACTCCCCACTAGTATATACTGATGCCATCATACTCAGCTATCTCATGGAAGTGGGTGACACTTTCGTTCACTACTGCCACCCCTATCCCACTTAACTACTGTTTCAAATCAGCCACCTCAGTAGTCAGGTCTTCGACTTTGGCCTTTAGCTCCCCTTTATCCTTGTTGTCCACCTCCAAGGCTGACGAAGCTATTTTCTACAAATTGTCAGAGTTCTCCACCCACTTTGTCAGAGCATTGACTTCGGCTTTACAGATGTGGACTTCCTTCTTTAATTCATCATTTTCCTTGGCAATTACGTCCATTCTCGACTCTACCTCGGCCTGCTTCATCTTGGAGGCCTTTATGGCTTCATTGGTCGAAGATACCATGGCCTTGGTCCTATTCAGTGCTACCTCAGCATCTTTTGCCTTGGTGATGTACTCTGTATTGAGGCCTTGCAGTCGCCTCAGTTCCATTTGAACATTTAAAAAGAATCCTTGAGAGCGAGCCTGCAGGGCGAGACTCCCTTCCCCATGTCCACCGCGTCAAAGGTCTTAGCGTATGAAGAATACTCATCAGTCCAATATTTATGGTGGACCCTTGTGACCCCTTGAATCTCGGCGGAAAGCATCTCCATTACAGTGGAGGCAATCTCATCAAACCTCTCCCCCAAGAAGTTCCGAGCTTTTCTCTCAGAAGGGGCACTCCTCGCCTCCTTGCCCCGCCTCTTCCTCACCAAATTGAAATCCTTCCTCATTCACATCTTCAACCTCCATAATCTTTATAGAGGAAATGGGTTCAGCATAGATGGGTTGGTGAAGTGATTCCCCAATGGTGATTTGACGTTTAGGGAGAGGGTCAGGCCCGGTGTTATTCGATAACACCAGCTTCCTCTCAGGGGGCCTTTCCAAGGGAGCCTCCACTTCCTTCTCCTTTTCCTTTTCTCCTTTTTTCTCCGGAGGAGGCGGCATATTAATTTTGGAAAGACGGACCGCTCATCCCACTGGTTCTTATAAATGGATGACCCAGCACTTAAGGGCTTCATTTTCTAGGCTTTCCCTGGACTCCTCAGATGGAGCAGACTGGGCTTCACATACATATTTTTGTCGAGTTGCACTACAAGCAAAATGAACATTTAAGAAAATCGTACAAGAAAATAGCTCGTGAACAAATGGAAGAACTATCCTATTTTACCTTTAGTAGCCAATTAGTTGATGCGTAACGAAGAGGTTCAGCTTGTCAATAACGTTCTTAAAGTACCTCTTCTCCGAAAGCAGCTCATATATTGCCTTGATGATGGCCTGCTCAAACTGCTAAAGCTCGAATTGTTTAATTACAGCTACACAAAGCTTGCGTTAGGCAATAAACAAAGGAAAGCAAACATAGCAAAGAAACATCACAATAAATGAAGACTCAAATCACTAAACACGTGGTATTGGGTCGGCACAGTGATTTTTAGGACCACATCTCTTTCCATTGTCTGCCAACGACCCTTAACCCAAAATCATGACGACTTCCAGTTTTTTATGGATGTTGTGGGCCCCAAGATGAAAGGAGTGTGTAGGCCCCAAAGGTTCATACCATACCATCCCTTACAATCACTCCCCCCACTAGAGGCGCGAGGTTGAAAGAGAGTCTGGAAGACATGTGGGGGCATATCGCCAAGATTGACCTCATTCGAAAATATGAAGACCCTTACTAACTGGCTCCATGCATTTGGTACTAACTGGATGGGGGCTAAGTCATATTGCCTAATGATATACTTGAAGAAGGGGGTGCAGAGACAGTTTCATCACCCCACCCAGAATCACCTCGCTTACTGCCACACACCCTCCCCTAGGGAAACAGACTCTCTCCTCAAGGGTCGACACCAACATCTAGATATTATTAGGGATCCTAAACCTCTCCCTAAAACCTCAAGCTCGCTTTCTTTTATGTCAGCTGGCCACAAGGAGCCCACCATCTAATGCTATAGTCTATAGGGCCATATGGCATCATTCATGCAATATGAGGGCCCCTCATTGCCTCCATGATCCGTTCAGTAGAAATCATTGGAGAAATATCCGCCTCGGCACAGATTAATGCCATGTTTACCCCAGAAGACCCCTCAGGCACGAAGAAGCCATTTAAACCAACAGATGAAAGAAATATTTCAACAGATTTTGATACTTACACGAACTCTAGAAACAAGACCTGGAATGCTTTGAAGTGAGAAAGAACATAGTTGTTCGCCAGAGACAGCAGAGAAACGCTAAGATAAATGGGAGTATATTCAGCACTCAGGGTTTGTAATTTTCGCAAAGTGAAGAAAGTGGAAAAAATAGGTTTTCAGCCTTTTATATATGCGTAATGAATGAATCCCAACCGTTGGATCTTCCTCCTATTTAATCTAGGTCATCCACCTGTAGTCTCATCTATCACGTTAAAACCAAAGAGTGCTTGCTAAAAATTCAAATCAAGGGCCCGAATGGAGTCGTCCTGAACATGCACCATAAATTCGCGTAAGCCCAGCCAAATGTGAAATATCATCATCATTGCGCATTAAATGCTCACATAGCTCGAGCATTGGAAACTGCTACACCATCCCACTGTTTTTAAGTGGGAATCAACGCACCCTTCAAATCATTAGAGCACAACACCTGGCATGCTTTATCTACTACAGAAGCTCGATAAATGGCCTAAGGGCCTCGCCTCTCATCGTCCAGCCTTATCACAGGCTTCAGTTACCATAGAGGCTCGACATATGCTCCAAGGGCCTCGCCTCGCATCTTTTAATGTTAGAAGATTGGGTGTAACTCACTCAGGGAGAGAGAGAGAGATCTCTGTGGGACCCCACTATCTTTCCTTTTACAAACTTTGATGCAGTAGCATGCCCCTTCAAACATTATAGATAAGAATTAAATACAAATATTAGTGCAAAAACAAATAAATGTAATAAAAAGGAAGAAAAAGCAAATTGTGTCACCAACCCATTCGAACCTGTTCCTTGGCACTTTCATGATTATCATCTTATGGTGCACCCCCACAAACTTTCCCATGCCACCATCTCCAACTTTTCACATTCCCTTCTCACGGGCCTTAGCTATCAAAAAGGCTCAACACCCGATCCAAGTTTTCCTACCAACTTGAAAGTCCACGCATTATATGAAAATCATACCCGGACTTCAGGGGAGTGTTGTTACACCGTGAAAAGCTAGGACCTATGAAGGGGCCTAATTGGCCCACGTGACAAACAGTTCGGGGGCCCATGCCTCATACGTTGGCAAAGGGTGGACCAAATGCATACGAGCGAACCGATCCATGTGCGAGCGACCCGACTCACCTACATAAAACACCTGGACAGACCCCTTTACAAGCAAATCCTATTGACAAAGCCGACCAAGACGAGGCAGTGGCAAGATCTCGAATGGATCCCACACGACGTGAGTTGACAAGACAATTCATTGCCACTATTGTCGCCACCATCATGTTTGGTCAAGTCTACAAGTACGGGCTAGGCTTTATGGACACAAAAAGGGTGATAGCATTTTAGGCAATGATTGATTGATGTATTTGACAAGGGAAGCCGTTCGGATGAGGCCACGTGTGCTACCATCCAATGGACTCCATTCATTTCACCCAAGTATAAAAGCTCGAGTTTAGACTCTCAAAGCTATATTCTTGCTATATACATTTTTATTTATATACTCTCAAGCAGACCCCTTTTTATTGATTGGAGGCTCACGCTCAAAGCTCTCCCACACCTTAAATTATTTTCCTAACCGACTTGACCGTTGGAGTGTGCACGGCTAACTCCGTCTCCTTTCGGAGAAGGCCACATGTGACTATCGGTTTGTTTAAGTGTGCAAGAATTCAGCTTGCGTAGACGTGAGAGGTTTTGAGATCTATTGGCCACGTCATTGATACATTTTTGGGGTCAACAGTAGTTCAATCTTATTAATTAAATAAATACATTTTATTTTGATTTCAATCGAGTAACACTATTCAATTTCATTACTTTCACTAACGAAAATCTATTACATAATTGTCAATAAATGATGATCATCATTTATTAAACTCGAGTTGCACTATTCTATGTATGCAACTAACATCCACTAGTTACGATTGTCATTTAATGACTGTCATGCCATCAATTTTTGTAAATTGAATTAGATAAAGTTATTTTAATTGAAATCAAATTAAATTGTTGTCACTCGATTGAAATCAAATTAAAATGGAATTATAAAATTTAACTGAAAATCAATTGAACAAAATTGAAATACAATTATCTGATTAAAATTAAATAAAAGTATAGTTATCGCGAATGGAATTTATCGGAGAATAACCTGAGAAAAATTACAAGGAATCCATTGTTAATGTCAAAAATGTCTTGTAGTAAATTGTAGAAGATTCTCGTTTGTTTGTGGGTAAAGGAACAATCTTTTTCAGATAAGGACATAAATTTGAAAGAGTAGTAATGCAAAATCATCACGAAACCTTATTTTCAAATCTTGTTCTTTGCATTCATGCAGACGACACACGTTCATAATCATATTCTCTTAATCTCATTCTACCTACGTGTCACGTTTTTAACTGAAGTTTAGTCATTTTCTTACCAACTCAAGCATAAAATAATGCCTAATTTACCTTGATGAGAAAGTTTTTTTAAAATTAATTCAGACTTAATAATAAAAAAATATACAAATTGTTTTCTTATTCAAATCTAGGTTTACTTCTGTTATGATGAATAAGCCACGTTTACTCTCATTATTTGAGATTATAATTTTTAAAATAGCATTTTTTTAAAAGAATGTGTGGCTAAAAGAAAAGTTTTTTTTTTTTTATTTACGTATACTATTATTTTATTATAGAATGTTTGGTTAATAAGAAAAGAGAAAAAATGGATTACAATTTTACTGGGGCCAAACGGGGTTAAATGTATAAATGTGACGTAATGCTTACACAAACCATACGTCATGCTTTCAAGAGGTCTCGTCACATGAAGAAGAGTTGCTATAGTGGGCCAACTAATTAAATATAGTAAAGCAAGCTAATTTATCTTATATTAGTGTGTATTTTTCTAGTTTTTGTTATTTACCTGTAAAATTTTCCATTCTTATGGGAGACTCGAACATACAATTTTTTGTTTATTCCTATTGAACCATCCACAAAAAATAATTTTAGAAGAAACTTTGGCTTCATAATGACTAAGGGTGTTAATTGGAGCAAATCGCCCGTCAATACGACTCATCCAACTAGCAAGCTGAGCAACGATTTGACCATACGAGCCATTTGTGAGCTCGTATGCGCTGACTCGCCAATTGAGAAAAATACGTATGTAATTTTAATAATATATATGACCGGCCATCAAGGGACGAGCTCATGGGGTGAGCTAAGCTGCACTTTTGATGCGCGAGGTGGCTCACATGACGAGCGGGCCAAAAGGGGCAGAATCACGAGGGACAAATTATTTTTTCTATTGTGCTGATACATAGAAAAAAAATGGGAACGTTACATATATAAGGTGGTTGCAAAATACAAATTCAAAATTAAGAAATTAGGTTTATTATTTCAAAATTCATGTTTGTAAATAAATTCTATTAATTAAATAAATATCTAGATATATTTACGTAATTATATGTCATAACTTATTTATCTATCACATATTATCAAATTAATTGATCACACATTATTTTTCAGTCACAAATAAAAAAATTTATTAGTCACAATTTATTTATCGATCATGAATTACAAATTTTATAGGTCACAAATTATTTTACGATCACAAATTATCAAATTAATTGATGACAAGTAATTTCTACGTCGCATATTATCAAATTAACTGGTCACAACTTATCAAATTCTGAGTCATGATTACAAATTTAGTCACAAAACACATTCTTTTATGTCACATTATTTATTGATCATAACACTCAAATAATTGATTACAAACATTTTTCATCTCACTCCACCACCACCACCACACCAATAACGACTCACAAACCTAAATTATCTCAGACGCACAATTAGGCGTTGTGCGAAGCTTCAACAGTAGCATCGACATTGATGCGAACGACAATGCATTGAGCACGAAGCTGCTATTGTAGCAGCGCTTGTCGCTGAGCATCGTTGCTCAGAGAGAGAGAGAGATGATGGGGTGGATGGAAGGAGGGTGTGTATATAAATTAATACAATTTTATAATATTATTATTAATATTAAAATGTGAAATTATCACCTAATTTTTGGATAAACAAACCTTAAATTTGATTTTTGAAACTAGAACTTAAAAAAACCCGCCTCTATGTAATTTCCACAAAAAAGTTAGATTTTTTTTTTCTTTTTTGTTACACTAAAGATTAAATAGGCTGGGGACAGGGCGGACCACCCTGCCCCCCTCCCTATGTGTCTGGGTCGAATCGACGAGACGAGCGACTCGGCTCATTCCGTTTACACCCCTAATAATAGCTAGATCCAAACAACTATTTACTCAAAAAATTGATCTCTACAAAATTGTCGATTGACTCCGTCTAGTGCCAAAAAGCTTGGTAAGTTGGTCAGCGAAATGTGCTATAAATTTTTCCTCTTCATCATTTTACTTTTCATAAAAATCAAAACGGGAGAAAGAAAGATTACCCCAAAAACTGTCTGCATGCAAAATGTCAAATACGATTATCCTTTCATATGTATTAAAGATTCGGATAACAGTGAAGAATAAAAGATAAGTGTGCAGGTGGAAAGACATTGGGTTATTGTGTTAATTAAGCAATTATTGTACTTAATAAATAAATAAAATATGAGCCAAATGGGCAAAACCACAGACAACATAATACCACTACAGGAGGCCAATTTGTATCAAATCAAGGTTGTATTACATCAGAAATCATGCCCAGTTGTCTCTTCATATAAAAATCTAAGTTCAGCCCAAATTCAATATCATTGTTATACACCAATGTGTTGTCATTTTATTGGAATTACAATGTTATGTCGATAAGAATGAGCTCACTCTTCATCTCCTCTAACGTCACACGCGAGATTAGGACTAAATTAAGATTAGGATCCAACCGTGGCAAGATTAGGAATTAGAAGGTGTTTGGTGGGGATTAAAATTAAATTTTTAGTGAATTGTGATAGAAGTGGTTGAAATGTGTGATTGAAAAGATGAAAGATTCATAAAAGATGTGATTAATATTGATTGTTTGACTTTGACGTAAATTAAAATCAGATTTTAATCTGGCCCAAATAGACTAGTTTGACCAATTATATAATGCACCTAATCCAACATTATTTTATTTGATACCTGTCCACAGCCTCTTTATCAATATGTAGAAGTGGTTGACTCTCCAAACTAAGATAATAATTCAAGAATTTATTAGTAAATACCCATAGCTTATTGGTCTAAGTCTCAACTAATACACATGTGCTACGCTACAAAATTGTACTACTATTGTAGTGTGTTTGCAGATTAGACATCTAGTTAATTATGTGACATGATCCACAATCATGTCGATCTAGCTCCAATGGTTATAGTACTTGACGGGATAAAAGAGAAAAATAAATTGTCTAGTACATGGTAAAAAAAGCTCGAAAGTGAAAGAATCTCTCCAAAATAATATGAAAATTTGAAGTTTAGGTGACAAGAAATATAAGTCTATGCATCGGTATAATTGCAGTTGAAGTTAGACAGGTATGAAAAATGCAGGTTGTTGAAACCTAAGCACGAAGATAATAGCGAATTGACAAGTGCAGAAATCTCACTCACTAGCCTAAACGATGAGCAAAAACGCTCGAACGGACGAGCTCAAAAGGGGGAGTGGGGCCAAAATCCCATATAAACCTGGTACTTTTTTCTCTTATACAGAACCTTCCTCACCAAACTGCAACTACTCATGTCCCATAATTAAGTCTACAATAAGAGACCCCTTCTGTCCATCTCTATAGTTCCCATAAGCTTCTTTTCTATCCAAATCTTATCATTTTCTCCCTGCCTCTTCAAATTCCTCATTTATAAATTCACAATTAAAGCTGATCAATTTCTATTATTCCTCTGTTAAACTACAAATTTCCTGCAGATCTACAGGGGGAGGAAAGAGAACAAAATGTTAAGAGCTGTATTGATTTCTTGTGTTCTCTTGTCTTTGTGTTTATCATCATATGCTCAATCATGTGCAAAATACAACTTTGCCAGTAACCAAGATTTCAGTTCCTGCAATGATCTCCCATATTTGAATTCATTTCTTCACTGGAATTACGACTCCTCTTCGAAAACAGTTAGAATGGCCTATCGACACACCGATGTCGCGGCTTCTAAATGGGTCGCGTGGGCTATCAATCCAAGGTCCCAAGGCATGGTTGGCGCACAAGCACTTGTCGCCTTCCAGAAATCTGATGGAACCATGAGAGCTTATACAGCACCAGTTACTACTTATCAGACTCAGTTGCAGGAAGGAGAATTGAGCTTCCCAGTTTCGGATTTATCAGCAGTATATTTAAGGAATGAAATCATTATATTTGCCACGCTGAAGCTGGAAAACTTAAGCTCTACAGTTAACCAGGTTTGGCAGGATGGTCCACTTTCAGGAGATGCCCCTGCAATGCATCCTACATCTGGTTCTAACGTCCAATCCGCGGGGACCCTAAATCTTCTTTCAGGAGAGTCAAGAACAACAGCAGGGGCATCAAACTCCAAAACAAAGAAAAGAAATGTAAGTTCTTAAATTCTTATACGACCATCTATTAATTTTTTCTCAGAATGAAGAATCCAGCTTTTTAATGTAGTAATTCTAAAAATTATGTATTCACAAAAGAAGATACTTTTGCCTTTTATCTTTAAAATTAAAAAGTCTACACATTCTGACTATTGGTTAATGAATATATGTAGATTCATGGAGTACTGAATGCAGTGAGTTGGGGTATCTTGTTGCCTATTGGTGCTTTATTCGCAAGGTACTTAAGGGTCTTTCCATCTGCTGATCCTGCTTGGTTTTATCTTCACGCAACTTGCCAAACCTCGGCCTACATCATTGGAGTTGCCGGCTGGGCTACCGGTCTCCAGCTAGGAAGTCAGTCTCCCGGAGTTCAATACACGTCCCACAGGACCATAGGAATAGTTCTCTTCTGTCTAGGAACCCTCCAGGTAATTATGAATTTCTTCAAATACTTGACATCTAAATCATTTTCAGATTATTATTTTTTTAATGTCTAATAATAAGGTTTCTGTTGGATACAGGTATTTGCTTTGCTTCTAAGGCCGAAAAAGGACCACAAATACAGATTTTACTGGAACATCTACCACCACTCAGTAGGATACGCAGTCATTGTCCTTAGTATTATCAACATTTTCAAGGGGTTCGACATATTAAATCCTGAGAACAAATGGGAGAGAGCCTATATCGGGATCCTGGTGGTTCTTGCATTTTTTGCTGCAACATTGGAAGCTTATAAGTGGTATGTAGTTGTGAAGAGGAAGAAAACTGCTGCTTCTCAGAAGGTGCCTAACAGGGTTAATGGAACAAATGGACATGGAGCTAGGGTATGAAAAGTGGGGTGGTTCAATTTGCTCATATATCTTTCATATTTTTGTGTTGCTGTATCTATGTATACTTTTCCATTAAAGGTGATGACTTGTACTGGGGAGAGTTTAGAGATGATACAAGTTTTTCCCGCTTTTTTCATTATTGTTGTAGATTTATATATATCTGTTGTTTCTTTGATGGATCAGAGTGCATTTAGTATTTTTCCAGCATCTTTTACATTTTCATTTCAATTTTCTTTAACAATTCGTCCAAAGAATTCACCTATGTTTTATGTACGGCAAGCGATAGAAACAATTTTTTTGATATTCGAGAGAGATTTATTCAGTCAAGTGACAACCGGTATATTTTATCAGTTTTCGAGTCCCTTATACCCACTTTTTATGACCTATCATGAGCTAATTTCTTTTTATTACTGGTGCATATGTTGCCTTTGTTTGGCACGCCCTTCATTCTCCTGGACAAAGTATATGCATATTTCCATTTTTCATGAATGGATCCATAAATGACTAATTCAAGCAGTATCAAACTACCTAGTATCCAGGAAAAAAAATCAAACTATATACCATCTCTTAACTCAATGCACGCAAAGAAAAAATGGATAATGAGAGAAGATCATTGCACGGTCCTAATTGCAGGTCCCTGGAGAAGGGAGAAAAACAGAGAGTAGAGCGAGAGAGAAGAGAATAGATTTCGCCCAACAAAATCAACCATAGAATTAGGCTAAGAAATGATCCAACTTGGTGTTTTATGCATTACCAATTCAAATTTTACAGTGTAGAGCACAGCTCGAGTTCTTAGTTCAAGAAGAAGAAGTTGTAAATACATCACATTTATTTCGACTAAAGATTCTCTAGAAATCCTACAGGGGAAGCCAGTACAGTTGGATCATGATGCTTGCAGAAAGCAAATAGAAACTTAACTAGTAAGAAGTTTCTGAAATTCTTGTGCATCTCTCTCATTCTGACCGTTGCAATGCCTTGATAAATACTTCCTTGAGAAGAGGATTTGACGCTGCTATTCGCTGAGAAGTGATATCAAATTCCTTGCCGGATCTGATTACAGAAAGTGTCACATGCCGACTCTGACTATGATTTTCAATGTCATACATGTAGTCGATGTGGTTGCAAGTGCAATTCAAAATCCAATAGCAAGTGAATGTTTACATAGGATTATTAAGGATGTTTAGTCAATAATGATATGCTCAAGTTGATTTGTTAATGAACTAAAAAGTTTTACTGGGTACAACAATGGACTTGTTCAATTCATTATAATAAACAACAGTTTCACCATGATGTATGGCAAGAGAGTCAATGGAGAATTAATCTTAAATGTAAATCTAAACTAAAACTAATCGAAATGAAATTTGAACTTAATCGTAAGTCCAGCTCTATTTACTAGTTTGAGCAAGATACGAGTTATTAGAAATTTATATTTGATGGAAAGAATTCATAAGAGCTAACTACTTAAAAATATCAATACTTATGGGCCTTGTACACTGTAAATAGAAAACAAAGAATCCTAGAATTCATGAATATGAAAAAAAAATCGTAATAATCGAATGCTAATATTTAAATGACTAAAAGCTGTGTATCCAACTACTACTCAGTTCCCATTAACAAACTTCTCTTCAGTATTCTTTCCTTTAAGGGAAAAAGGTGCTACTTACGGATCAAACAGAACTCCTCCTGCTTCAGTTACTATAACAGCACCAGCTGCTATATCCCTGGACAGAGAAGAAATTAATGCATGTTTGGTATACTGTATTAAATAGTACTGTTTTATATCAATATCCAAAATTGAGCATTTTAAAATCTTACCAAGGTCCTCCGAACCCAACTTCATAGAATAGGTCAAGCCTTCCGCATGCAATCCCGCAGAGATTCAATGCACAAGAACCACTCATCCGAAGTGACGTAACCTGGTTGTATGAAAACCAATGTTCTGAGCTAGATTCCTAAAACGTTAATTGAGAATATGATTATGAAGCAACCACTTGTTTACCTTGAAGAGCAAGCTATTGATTCTATTTGTAGTGTCATCCACAGTAGACTTGTCACGCTTTGTTCCTACCTGTCATTTCATCAGGCGAAGCTTGATTAATCAGCTTCTATAACTAAAATTAGAAAGGTAAATTTCTTCAAATTTATAAGTCATACTATTGCATGCATAATTGCAAAAGTTGTACTGCTTAGAATATATTACAGAAGCAAGAATAATGTTCCTATTTTAGACTATATAAAATATTAAGATAGGGACAGGCAAAATGGATGTTATCAAGGTAAATTGTGAATTTTCCACCCTTCCACTGCTAACACTTCTTCTACTACAGGATCGTATAAACAGGCCCAGCAAATTTAGAGAGTAAAGAGACCAGGAGTTGGGTAACTTATCCTTTCCAATTTGCAGGTTGACATTCTAAATTATAGAAATAGAAAAACAACAAATGTCTGTTTTGTAACCGAAGCACTGTTCAATAATATGTTCAGCTGAGTACCTCTGTTGCAAGAAGGGACTTCACCAGCTCAGATTGAGAAGATACTGCAGATTACAGAACATAGGATGTCAACTGAAGTGTAAGATGAATGTTCAATAGCATAAGCGAGACTACATGAAGGGGAAACTTGCCCTTGATAGGTTTTCCATTCAGAAAAGCGCCTTTTCCACGGACAGCAGTAAAGAGCTGAATATTAAAAAGAAATATTATATATGCTCGACTAGCAAATTCCACGAAGAAAAAATACTGCAGACATAGTATACAAAAGAATTCCTATATTCAACATATCGGTACAATAATGCAGCAAGGGAGAAAAATATGAAAAAGGAACACAAAACTCACTAGTCACTTAACTGGTCAGTTCCAATTTACATCAAAAGGCTCGTTTCATTGCCAAAAGATGCTACAACTCTCAAAAGATGGCATGAAACAGAAATCATTAAGCATAATACAGCAAGTTTGACCACAAGTTATAAGTTACATGATGCAGATAACCTATTATCTCAACCATTTCAAAGAAGTACTCCGAGATTTCGAAGAAGTACTTCATTTCCTTGATTTTTATACTTCCATATGCAATTTGAGTAAACTCTCAAATTATTAGTAGTTCAATAGTTTTACCTCATCCATAACAGGGTTATAGACAACACCAACCGTTGGAATTTGTCCAATTGTCAGGCCAATAGAGACACATACAAATGGAAACCTGAAATTGAATGAAATAACTTTGAAGCTTAACATGGATGAAGAAAAACTCCCCCATAACAAATGAAATGAACACGAGACACTTGCCCGTGCACAAAATTAGTTGTTCCATCCAAGGGATCAACAATCCAAGTTGGTTCGTCAGTCAATTCTGAAGCACCACAAGCAGCCGTGGTTTCTTCCCCAATGAACTAAGATGGAAAAATTATTAAAAAGAGTTGTGGAAATCAAGTAGTTAAGACTTGAGAATGTGCATCACATTTAAACCCATATAAAAACAACCAATAAATTCAGCTAAAATAGGAAACGATGCAGAAGAGACAAGATCTAACCTTATGATCAGGGTAGTGTTGTTTGAGAAAATTGAATATGACTTCTTCGCATTTTTTATCAGTCTCTGTGACCAAATCCACCTACAATTGGAAGCAGTAGGCTTATTAGCATTTATAAATTAATAAAATCATTAGTAGCAGCGAAAAGAAAAGAACTTATATTTTTAAGGCAATATTTTTGTAATAACTGAAATAGCCCCTTCTCGTCCCATGAACCAACCAATGAACCATCATTGGAGGTGCATGGCCCTTTTTGTAACATGAATCAACCAATGAACCATCTTCAGTAAATACAGAATTAATATTCCAATCTATCGGATTTGTTTTGCAAAAATGCTGACGAATTTTTGAGAATTTTGGGTGCTATAGTTTTTCACAAAATATTAAAAACCCCCTATTCAGATATTTTCCGTTACCTACCCTTTTGGTTAGTTATGGCTGCTTCAGTTCTATCTTCACCATCATCTATTACCACCCACCGCAATCTTGTGGTAGACAGCCCTCCTATGGGGCACTGGTTAACTAAGCATGATATTCCACTAATCCTCTACACTTCCTACAAATGAAGTTCAAGATTTCTAAAACTGTTGTCCTGCATCAGAATTTTACTGAAAAGAAAGTCTACCAATTCACTTACTCGCTCTGCCACATAAACTAGCTCCTCAGAACCCAGAGGAAAGACTAAAAGCTGTCTCCTGATCTTGGGTAGCTCCTTCTCATGACGCATCAACTACTGTCCAATTTGGTTTAGGGGGGGGAAGATTGGGTATAGAACTTCAGTTAATCAAGCATCTAGATAGTGGACCATCATTAGCCGCCTCACATCATGGCTTAATGCTTATAATATGGAATGTATTCATGTACATTTACTAGGATTTATAGGGTGATTGACAAAATCCCATTATCTGGCTATTCATTTATGAGTCCCCTTAACCACCTGCAGAATTTTATGATTTTCCATATAAGTTCAATTATAGAGTCCCCAATTCAGCAATTGAAAAAAATTATTGTTATCAGTAACTAAGATGATCCGCTCCTCACACGTGATGTAAATTAAAATTTTAAAAGCATCCCTTTATGCATAATCATAATTAAATAGTAGAATTTTTTCATCATAATCAGTCAAGATTTTACCACGCCTTTGTGCTCCACGTGCTTTGCCTGATAGAACCCTGAACGAATGATCTGTAAACCAGAAATTTTGAAGTAAAAAGATTAATTGTAAGAATTCATAGTATAAAGAATGCGGGCAAAAACTGAAAAATCAATGCCGAAAGAAACACGACTCTAATAGTAGTAAACAAGGGATTTGGATTTGCGAACTGATGTCACCTCTCCAGCACTTTTAGCTGCATTCACAGCCTGGACCAAGAACTCCTCCACTGAATCTGAACCTCCACAAATCCAATCGAGCACATTAATAAATACGTATACACACTCATTTGGGAATGGATGCGCATACAAATATATATATAGATTTAACGGATTCCTACCTTTTTGTGCCATTTGTTTTTCTTGAAGATCGGGTGATGAGAGAAAAGGCTATAATAATTTAAATTGTAATGGTTGATGAAAACGAAAGAATGAGGCCAATTATTTATAGGAGATTTGTGGACTTGAAATGTCACTGGATTTGCTCGGATGTATACATGAACAGTTGCATTCATTCACGGTGTCAGCTTTTCAATTGGCACTGCAATTAGGAATTGATACAGATTTCCAAGCAATTGGATCACTACAGTTTTCTATTTCAAAGACGGAGGCTCACAGAATATGCCAGGCCAAGAGGCTGGTTTATTCTAAGAATACCACAGGATGTTTGAGCCCCATTTGTCCCAAAAAAAAAATGTACTTTTTTATAATGTATTGATGAAATATGTGATTAAAAATGAAAGAAAAATTTTGAATTTATGTGTTATATTATTTTATTGAAAAATATGTGGATGAATCGAGGTTAAAACACTATTCAAGAATACATTTTTATCAAAAATTGGAACTCAAACAAGGGCTATGTTTGAAATTATGTAATTTATTTAATTGTACTTTTTATTTAATAATATTTAGTATCACTTAAATTGATATTGTAACATAAAATTATTTAATTATTTTATTTAACGATATTTAGTGTCATTTAAATTGATATTATAACGTCAGTCGTACTAAATAATATCACTCTTATTTTAGTATTTTCTTGAAACTCATTTTTTTTAATTCATTTTTATTTAAACCTTCCTATCCACAAATTTTAGCAACTTCAAAAATCAAATATTTCGTTAATTTTTATCAAAATCTATTAAAATCTGTATTTTTTAACCGGAACAAATATGGGTGAATTTTTAGTCCTCCACAAACAGGGCAAGAATCAAGCATGTACAGGCACGCCCAACACGTTGCGCTAAGAGAAAAAGTAGGTCACTTTATCCCTAACGTCTGGATATGCGCATTTTTCTGCATTATGCTCGAGGCCAAACATTCGCCTGAGACGTTTGATTTATGAAGGAAATGCGCTTTTTCTGCATTACAAGTTTATTAGGATTTATATGGATCAGATTAAAATCTGATTTTAATTTAAATCAAAGTCAAACAATTAATATTAATCACATCTTTCATGAGTCTCACATCTTTTCAACCACACATTTCAAAAACTTCTAACACAATCTACTAAGAACATAATTTTAATAGATTTTGCTAGTGGTAACCACGAGTGTACTTAAGGGGTTACACCCCCCCAACCCCCACAAATGGAGGTGGGACCCACTTAAATAAAAAAAATATTTTATACAAGTAGATACCACCCCATGTTTCACAGGGTGCCTTTCTTCTTGACACATAAAGGGACACCGTGCGGCAGTAGT
>CAIGRP010086034.1:0-13238 GCA_903798385.1 Fraxinus cuspidata | reverse complement strand
TCGCGAATAAAGCATCCCTCGTGGGGATTTTGTCTCGAGAGGTTATTGTTCCTTACACAATCGTCTGACCCTTCGTCTAATTGTTAGCGAGGCCCGACTCTCCACGCGAAACACTTTGTGAATTCCTCGATCAAATGATATAGGAGGTTGCGTTTAGATAGTATTCTTTTTTTAGTTATTAAGATGAAATACTGACTATGGCAATTGGGAGATGTCGTCCTTGTGATAGACTAGAGTTAATAATAATAATAATAATAATAATAATAATAATAAGATGATGAAGATTTTTCCAGATTTAATATAATTATTTTATCTTTCATTAATTTGAGTTTAAAGGTAATTTCGTCTTTTCATACGAAACAATTATTTTGAATGGAAACCTTTAGTATGAACCATTAGTGCCCATAAATGGAATGACGACAAAAAGTTTGTGGTCAAGAGTATAAATATAGATATATAGATTATAAGTGAAATGTGCAATTTATCATGTCTTCTTTATTTGTAATATTTCCCCTATTTAATAGAGCAATTTGGGTAGAGCAATTTGGGTGTGTATTTACATTTTTCAAAGATGTATTCGTAAGTTTTAAAATATAAAAAGTACTAATATCACTATTTACCCTATTTTAAGCACGCGAGTTTTAACTTTCCAATTAAAAATGGTATTTAAAAGTTTTTCATTAAAGAATCAGGTGATAATTTAACTTTTAAATTTTAATAATAATATTTTAAAATTAAAATAATCTACCACCCCATCTCGCCCCCACTTCACTCATATCCTCTTTCTTCTCTCTCACTATCATCTCCCTTCTATCTTCTCTATCTATTGTATCTCCCTATCACTGTTGAGTGTCGTTGCACGCGGCGGCATTCACATCAATGATGATTTTGGGTGGTTTTTGGGGCGATTTTGACCAACCATGTCATACATATGGTTGAGCAACTGTAGTTTATGATTAGTTTAATTGTTAGCTTGAAGGGCGGCGACGACAATGTCGATGATGATCTATGAACGGAGTTGATGGATTGCGTTCGAGATTGAATGGGGGTGGCGATCTAACATGACATGAAGTCGAGTTCTTTGATGTGGCCGGATTTTTATTATTTTTGGCAATGAGCGGCGTTGTTGGGGTGTTTTTTCCCCATTCAATGTGCTTAGCCGAAGTTTTGGGATGGTTTTTATTGGAGATTGTTGGTTGTTGGCGGTTTGCAAATGGTGGTGGTGGTGCTGGCGATGGTAGTACTAATGGTGATGGTGATGGCAGTGTTGTTGGAGATGGTGCTGGTATTAATACTGATGATGGTGGTGGTTAGGTAATGCAAGCAGTGGTGTTGCTAACAGTAATGGTGCATGTGGTAGTGGTGAGATTGCATAGCATTTAGTTGGTGTCAATAGTCGATTGGGGTTGGGTGTGGGAGGATGAAGAGTGCTCGTGACAAATTATTTGAGTTATTATGACCAATAAATTGGTCAATTTATAACAAAAAATAATATGTGATCGATATAATAGATAATGGGTGACCAATAAGTATTATGTGACCTAACAAAATGTGACTGACTCATAATTTATTCAAGTGATTAATTTGTTAATTTATGATCGAGAAATATTAGTTGACTAATTAATTTGATAATTTGTGATCGTGAAATAAGTTATAAACTATAAACTTTATGATTTGCGATTGAAAAATAAAACATAGCCTATTAATTTGATAATTTGTGACTTATATAAAAAAATTAATTTGTGAGCGAGAAATAATACTTGACTAATTATTTTGATAATTTGTGATCTATAACTAAATTGTTACCTATTAAATTTGTGTTTTGTGACTATGACGTTATGTGATTGTGACTATTACATGAGTCTAACTTATTAGTTATTCACCACAATGGTCTTTTCAACAACAAAAGACAATGATGCCCTTAACAACGTTAATAAATTACAAAAAAATTAGTTATGTTAAAAAAACAATAATACCATTTAAGTTATATATATATATATATATATTCATCACAATGGTCTTTTCAACAACAAAAGACAATGATGCCCTTAACAACGTTAATAAATTACAAAAAAATTAGTTATGTTAAAAAAACAATAATACCATTTAAGTTATATATATATGACTTAAAAGACGATAATACCCTTTTAAGTTACAGAACAAAAATAAATACTTTTCACTTAAAATTTCAAAATTAAGTCACTTTATTCATTTATTTATTTTCTTTTAACACAGATAACGACTATTTCATTTTCCATCAGTAAAATCTCAAAAAATTATCAAATGCAATACAAAAAAAAAAAAAAAACTTACGATACAATTTGTTTTGTCGTCGTCATCTTCCTCACAACGGCTAGTCTATCGTGTACTGCAATGTTCACTATTCTAGCCATCATGGGAATGATGATCACCATCGACTATAGTATATGCTCCAGTTGTCTCTGTGTAGTATAGCAATGATAGTCATCGTATACGTACGTTGTCGACTCAGTGAATACGATCTCAACTGCAAAGCAGTGTGAGTTCGTGATCACTAGAACGTACAAATGCGTACAATCCGTCCAAAGCTTGCCCAATATCGGCTCGAGCCCAATCACATACTCTTGCATGTAAGTAGGCATACGTACCCTCCGTTTTGGGAAATTTGGAGCATGCAATGCTGTACCTCAATGGCACGTGCAAACTCGTAGCTTAGGAAAACTCGGCCGAAATGTCAAATGATTCGGGTGTCTCTAAGCCCAATTCTACAAGAATTCCATAGCCAGATTGACATGCTACAATAAGAAAAAGGGAAAAAGAATATGAAACTTTAATTAAAACAATAACCAATTATGTGAACAACATAAATAATAATGAATATGCAATTACATCGTTGGTGAGCCATGCTCCTCTCCCTATCACATCGTCAAACCAATTTTTTGTGTTTGATACCTTATTTTACCCTATTTGGTAGCTAACTTTGAAAAAAGGAAAATGTTAGAAAATACATAGATGGGTTATTATACATTTACCAAAACCATAAAATACTTACCCGAGTCCAAGATCGTTGAACCAGCTATCGAACACTTTCTTCTTCCTCGGGTCGATCTCACGAAAGAGATTGGTAAACTTACCATCCTTGAACGTCCTCCTCTTCGCCTTCGCAGTGAAAGAAAAAATAGTGTACTGTGATGGAAATCTCATCCTTTTGCCGATCATCTGCCCCGACATGTCAACAAAATGCTTCCTACCCTTCGTCCCTCTACTGCCTTTTCCGATACAATGTCACATCATCATCCTCTGTGACATCTTCCATCGTGTTGAGCATCCTCTTTATTTCCTCCGCATCCATTTCTTCTGTCACCGCCACTCCCCATCCCAGGCACCATCACATCATCTATCACCTTTCCGTCACTGCCACTCCTTCCCTTTCGGGCACCATCATATCCTCTGTCACCCCCTCCACCACTAACCTCTCTTCATTACCTCCACCGCCTCATCCTCTGTCACCTCCTCTACCAACGACACCTCCTCTATCCTGGACATCGTCACATCCTCGGTCATCCCCTCCATTACTGGTTGCTTGGGTCCAATCCATACATCAAATATGTTATTTGACTACTACATCGACTTGTCGAACCCTCCATCATACCCTCCACCAATCCCTCCATCATACTCTTTGCTACTCACCTAATCCTCGTAGCGCTGCAACCTAATGTTGTAGGCTTGCTCTATCATCTTGTATCGTTAAGACCCCATTAAAAAGGTCTCTTCCATCGCCTCTAAGAGTGCTACATCATGTTATAGGTCTCTTATTGCACCTTTTACCTCCTGTTACACCGCATCTACATCTTGTCATAGCTCTCCTAACTCCTGCCTGAACTTTTGTCCTAACTTATGTCGGAGAACTCCTAACTACTATTTGAACTCCTATGGCATCAACGCTTCTACCTCATCTCTAATAACTTCAGTTAATCGCTCAAACAATTCATTTGAGTAATACGTATGCTGTGTAGGTTCATGACTGGGTGCAGAAGATCTACATGGGAGGTGGCTGAGTGGTACAGGTCTCTTCAATGAAGGAAATATCCAGAGTGGAGGCGATCATTGTTCCACTAGATGGTGCTCCTATGCAAATAAAAAGATTAACAATTTAATTAAAATATTACAATACGAAATGGTAATCAAATAATTACATTAAATAAACATACCATATCTCCATCTGGAATGGACTCAGACAATGGAGCATTTTCAGTGGGCGGAATAGATAACTATATACATACATCTTATCATTCTCATCCTCAAACGATGTTGTCAACTTAGTGTGGACTTCGAGCTGACATGTTGATATTTTAACGAGTTAATGGTTATGTATTGAGCTGATAAATATGCATACAATATAAATGGTAAATGTATAGTACTCACCCGAAGATCATCGTGGATAAATGTCAAGTTTGTTGCATTTATCTTATCTTATGCTTGCCATGATTGGTTTGTCGAAATAGAATGAATTTTTGATGTCATTGACTTCCAGGACACTAAGAAGGTTATTTGTGCAACATTTATGCTTGAAAAAGGTGCAATGCATTGGTGGGACTAAATTTCAAGGTTGAGGGCCAACAAACACATTTGGATATAGAATGAATTCAATGAACAGTTCCTGAGTAAGTACGATCCCACGAGCATCCACAATTAGAAGGAGAGAGAGTTTCTCAATTTAGTTCAAGACTCGATGTCTTTAACTGAGTACAAGTGAAATTTTGAGAAGTTCCGGATATTCCCAGAATATCTGACATTATCCCATTATGCCCCTAGCTAGGTAGAGACTAATGAGAAAAAGGCAAGACGTCTTGAAGAATGGTTGAGAGATGATCTAAGATAGACAATGATAATACTTAGACTAGAAACCTACCATGAAGTGTTAGCAAGGGCACAGTTAGCATATTTCAAGCATCACACTAGTCAGAAAAATAAGCAGAATGTACAGCCAGAAAAGCATACGTGGGAAGATTACAAGGAAAAATAGAAACAAAACTTCGTAAAGAAGTATAAGGGAGACCCAAGTAAAAACAATTACTAGCTGTATCCAGTTTGCAGCAAGTACTAAAAGCGTCATGCTAGAGCATGTCTTATGGGTACCAGTGTATGCTTCAATTGTGATGAAACATGGCATGTGGAAAAAATATGCCTCAACGGACAGAAGTAGAAACATCAACCACAAAAGCCTAGGAATCCCTGTAGAGGCTAAGCCAGGGTGTATGCACTCACAAAACAAGAAAATGAGCAGGACTGCAACATCGTAGCGGGTAACATTCTTATATCTCGAACCCTACTTATGCTTTGTTTGGTTCTAAATCCATGCATACTTTTATATCTCCTAAGTTTGTGAGCAAACTCATTGCACCTAATGAACATATAAGTATTTCCTTAGAAGTTGCTATGCCCTCAGTAGAATTGTCAGGTGGAGATCATATAGTGAGGATAACTAGGTAGATATTGATTGTAAATCCTTAGAGATGAACTTATATGTTTTAAACATGCAAGAGTTTGACATAATTTTGGGAATGAACTAGCTTTCTAAGAATCACGTATCTATTTTGTATTTTGAACGGAAAGTGGTTGTTAAGCAGCCTAGAGATATATAACTTCTTCTTTCAGCATTGTAGGCTAGAAAACTCTTGAAGTCAGAAGGTTGTAGGGGATTCTTGATGTCAATAGTAGATAAGGAAGATGAATAGCTAGAAGTAAGTGATGTTAAGGTGGTACAAAAGTTATTTGATGTCTTTCCTGATGATTTGAATAAGATGCCGCGAGAATGGGAAGTGAAGTTCACGATTGATCTGGTTCTAGGTTTCGAGCCTATTTCTAAGACCCCTTTATAGGATGATACTAAAGGAATTACAGGTACTGAAGGCCCAAATAGAGGAATTGTTGGGAAAAAGATTCATTCGACCCACTGTATCATTGGGGGGAGTGCCAGTATTGTTTGTTAAGAAAATGGATGAGAGAATGAAGATGTGTCTTGATTATCGAGAACCAAACCGAATCATTATTAAGAATAAATATCCACTTCCTAGAATCAAAGACTTGTTTGACCAACTACGAGGGGCCAACATATTTTTAAAGATTGACTTGAGGTTGGGATATCACAAGTTGAGGATTAAACCTAGTGATTTCTCAAAGACTGCCTTCAGAACTTGGTACAAATACTATGAGTTTTTAGTTATGCCATTTGGCTTAACAAATGCTTCTGGAGTTTTCATGGACTTGATGAATCAAGTTTTCAATGAATACTTGGACAAGTGTGTCATCGTATTCATTGATGACATATTGGTTTATTCTCAAAGTGAAGAACACGAAAAAACATTTGAGAATTGTGTTAGGGATTTTGAGAAAGGAAAGACTTTTCTTTTTTACAAAAATTCGAGAAGTATGAATTTTGGTTGGAACATGTGGTATTTCTTGGACATGTAGTAACATCATATGGAATAGTCAAAGTAGATGCGACATTGAACTGGTTTATGATATCCAATGCAAGAAAGATTTACAGTCTTTTAGGTTTAGCAGGATACTATGGGATGTTTATTGAGAGATTCTCCAAAATATTTGGACCATTTACATATTCGACTCACAAAGGGTATAAATTTTGAGTGGACAGAAAAATGCGAATACAGTTTTTGAAGAATTGAAAAAGAGATTAATTAATACACCAGTGTTAACCATACCTGGTGAATCGAAAAGTTTTGTGATCAATAGAGATGCATCCGAGCAGGGTATTGGATGTGTTTTGATATAATAATGTAAGGTAATTGCTTATGCATGGAGACAATCGAAGCTTCGTAAGTAGAATTATCTTACACAAGACCAAGAACTAGCTGCAATAGTTCATGCTTTGAAAATTTGGAGGCACTATCTTTACGGAGAAAAGTGTGAAATCTATACAGAAAATAAAAGCCTTAAATACATCTTCACACAAAAATAGTTGAACACAAGGCAAATAAGATAGCTTGAACTAGTAAAGGATTACGATTGTGAAATTCATTACCATCCATCAAGGCGAACATAGCAGCTGACGCCTTGAGTAGAAAGACAATGGAACAAGTGGCGATGTTGATAGCGCAAAGGATTTTGTGGAGAGAATTTGAGAGATTAAGTGTCAGAGTGGTAGCTACTTTCTTAGATTCTATTTCTCAAATGGCAGCACTTTCAGTTCGATCGACTCTTCGAGATCGAATTAAGAGTCATCAAAGGGGTGATCAATCCTTTAAGTTTATCAAAGCTTTGATTGATACAGAAAAGAAGAAATATTTCACCATAGCCAAGGATAAAGCATTATATTATCAAGGAAGCCTGTGTGTATCAGATTTTGAGAAATTGAATACTGAAATCTTGGAGGAAGCCTACTCTACCCTTTATTCTGTACATCTAAGAGGTACAAAGATGTATCATAACCTAAGTGCTATGTTTTTGTGAAAGAATTTGAAGGAAAATATCGATAATTATGTAAAGAAGTGCATGATATGTTAACAAAAAAAGCTAAATATCAGTGACCATCAGGGTTGCTACAGCCATTGGAGGTTCCAGAATAGAAATGGGAACATGTGACTATGGACTTTGTTGTAGGTTCTTCGAAGTCAGTGAGAGGACATGAGGCTATTTCGGTGATTGTAGACTGATTAAACAAGGTAGCTTATTTCTTACCCGTTCGCACGACATTTTCTATGGATCAATTTACATAGTTATACATTAAGGAAATAGTGAGGCTACATAGTGTCCCAGTTTCAATCGTGTTAGATAGAGATCCAATGTTTCCATTTAGCTTCTGGAAAAGTTTACACCTAGCTATGGAAACTAAGATAAAATTTATTATGACTTTTCATTCCCAAACATGTGAACAGTGTGAGCGAACGATTCAAACACTGGAGGATATGCCTTGAACCAGGAACTTCGAGTTTGTAAGACATTGGGAGAAACATTTACATTTGATTGATTTCATACACAACAACAATTATCATTCCTCTATTAGCATCGCACCAATGAGATATTGCATAGGAGGAAGTTCAGATCGCCAATTCATTGGGATGAGGTAAAAAAAATTGAGTCCAAAAATCATTGAACGCACAGTACAGTGAAAAAATTCGAGCCAGTATGAAAATGGCTCAAGATAGATAAAAGAGCTATGTATATAGAAGAATAAAAGATCTACACTTAATTGTAGGTGACAAGGTATTCCTCAAGATTGCACCATTGAAAGGAGTGTTACTCTTTGGTAAGAAGACTAAGCTCAAACCAAGGTACACTGGTACTTTTGAAATTTTAAAGCGGATTGGAAATGTTGCATGCCAAGTAGCTTTGCCACCAGAGTTTTCAGTAGTACACAATATATTTCATGTATCACTCCTCAAAAAATATGTTCTTGACTTAACTCATGTGGTCAGACATCAATCATTGGATATTCAACTGAATCTGAGTTATGAAGAAGCACAATATACATCATAGCTCAGAAAGTACAGAAGCTTCATAGCAAAAGAAAATCGTTAGTTAAAGTGTTATGGCAACATCATTCAGTAGAAAAGGCCCTCTGGGAACGCGAAGAGGAAGTACGATCCAAGTATTCCTAACTTTTTGCCAACGACAATTGAGGTAAATTTCGAGATGTAATTTAATTTAAGGGAGGTAGATTGTGACATCTCATACCTTGAAATTATTAATTCTATTAGAATTTAGGACCTTATCATGTGGACAAGATAGTATAGGGACCGAATTGATTATTGGCTAATATTTTAGGGATTAAAGTGAAAATATTTGAATCCCAAATTGATATACCTCTTAAATTTTGTGATAAAGTTAAGTAAATATATTTGTTGGATATTATGATTATTTTTTAATTATTTAACATTATCCCATATTCTGTTGGATACTATGATTATTTCTAAGTATTTAACATTATCACAAATTCTGTTGTCTAGAGATTGTAGGACGTTTTTTGGGTGGGGGCATTGCTGCACTTTTGACGTATGTATGAAGTGAACTAAAAGAAATGTCAACCGCAACCTGTGTTGCATTTTCTCCAGGTTCGTTTATATTGTATAATGAAATTAATCCTCTTCGTTTTCTTGTGCATTCTGATAACTGTTTACTTCTGTTTTTGTTAAAATTTTGCTTTCATCAGGTAGGATCTAATATTTAGTGGTGCCTAATTTTATTTATGAAGCTTCTGCCTTCCACTACCTTGAGCAACTGCTTGTATGACGTGGGAGTTAGCTGAATCAGGACCCGACTTTGTTTCCTCCGTGATAAATGGAGAATATTTGGTGCCTTCATTCTCTGCTGCTCTAATGGATGATTTGTAGACTGAGGTATTAATGGACATCTGTCATGAAGTTTCTTTCCATTCCTTTCTTTCTTTTTGCTTGTTTGGTTGTAATGTATTATGAAGATACTCTTTCTTTTTGAGGTTCCTAGCTATAGATATTTGTTTGAGTTGTCCGTGCTTAATGCTTGTATCATTCTTCAGATATAGTTTGAGTTCTAAACATAGCTACTTTTTCCAAAAGTTCACATCCTTTGTGAGGCACGTGTTTTGATGAACTCATGAGAAGATGGAAATGATTAGATGGATCTCAATGCTTTATCTTCATCATCAATGTAGCCTCATGTTAAAAAAACGATCCAATTGAGAACACATAAATGGTCTGACAATTTCATACATATATCTATTCACAAAGAGTGAAATTATTCTTGTAATGATCGAATATGTGTGACCCTTTGAAAACATGTAAGTGAACGAGATCGTGATCAAATAATATAGTAGTGTGCAGAATGTCGAACCCACGAGAACTACGTGTTATATCGAGTTAAAGTTAATACCCTTAATCGAATAGCAAAAATTACTTTTAATAAATCTATATCTAATTTATCACGTACTAGAATTTAAAGTAAATTTTATCAAATTTTTGAGATGCATTGCTATGTAGAATTCCCATTATTAATCCATTTTAGCATAACAATTAGAATGACTCATTGTTATCATGAGAGTTGGTCGAAATCCCAAATTTATTTAAAAACTTCTCGCGATAGCAATTAAATCTAATTCTATATGTGACATTTCTATATCTCTATAAAAAATATCAACATATAAAAAATTATTAAACGAGCTAGAACATCTAAATACCATGTGAAGCATAGAGATATATCTCTATCCTCTATCGAACATCACAATGCTTATTACCACGTGCTAACGATTCTACTATCTCTCTCGATGACAGTAAAATCCACATACAATTCAACTAATTGCCAATTAATTGAAAAGTAAGCTAAACCATAATAAAAATCCAAATATTCAAACAAATTAATGTCAAATTAATTAATTAGTATTAAAAATTTCAGCATAAGGGTTTATTTATATCTTAGCAAAGTAAAAATCTAGTCTCCCATAATGTCGAAATTAAATACGCAAAAGTGGAACAATATCACCAAAAATTGACGAGACGTGTTTGATTTTCCAATTGAAGTTGCCAAAATCTAGTCTCACATAATTTCGAAATTAAACATGCAAAAGTGGAACAATATCACCGAAAATTGACGAAACGTGTTTGATTTTCCAATTGAAGTTGCCAAAAACTTGATTTTTCCTTTCCTCCCGCGTGTATGTGCGTGCATCCGGTGTCTTTCCTTTTTTTTTTCTCATTTTGTGTTCTCTGTGTGTGTATATATATAATATTAAAGCAACCGCAATTCTTCAAAGCAGCTGCCACCTTTTGTATTTCTCTCTCCCCAACTGCTGCCTCTATATGTTTTTTTTTCCCTCCAAAGCTCTCCCTGTTTGTGTGATATATATATGTATATATACATTTAACCTAGCCACCTATGTTTTGTGTCTAATTTTAAGTCAAGTTGAGGCCCAATTAATTTCAACGTCCAATTAAATTATTTCTTGCTTTCAAGTCCTCAATTCTTTTATGTAATACAAGTTAGTCCTTGTACTTTGAATTTTGTCATTTTTCGTTACCCCATGCTTCTCTCCTTCAATTCCTTTTTAATTCATAGAGTTTCACATATGCAATATAATATACAATAATTTAAAGTATATTTTGTCAAAAGAATTATCCAATATTGTTATTTTAGATCCCGAATAAGTGTATAAAATACACTTATCAAATACTCTCAAAATTAAACATTTGTTTGTCTTCAAACAAAATTATAACTTAAAAAACAACAAACACATAAGTGCAAAAATATTTAGTTAGACAATCTAACTTTTAATCTCAGTATTTGAAATTATAGTACTAAAACTACAAACTGTTGCGAAGTCACTAATATCCAATCTTCCAATGTAAAATCGACGTGTGTGTGAAGAACTAAGGAGACAATCACGACTTTACAAGTTGTTTCAATTCCCGACCCCCTGCAGTCAATTATCCTTTCATATCTCGTACGATTCACACATCCCCAAACTTGTTCTTTCTTCACTCTTTTACTTGTGTGTAATCTCAGGTTGAATGTTTCATCACTATCCTCACCCTATCTAGTTTAGTTGGATTTTTCTAATTGTAAGTCAACACATCAATAAATAAGGATTCTCCTGATTGGTTATACCTCCAAGCCTCAATTTATGCTAATTATCCTTCATCAAAAGTCAAATTTCCTTAGTCCCCGATTTGGAGTTTAACCAAGGCATTTTGTTTTTGTTTTTTTTCCATGCACTTGCTTTTTCTGATTTTCGAAAGTATTTTTATTTTTGCATTATCTCCCTTAAACTTTATAAATGACCCATGTAACAGTATTTAGGCCGATGACTCTCAAGTCAGATGACTTTACAGAACCAGGTTTTAAACCCACTTACAAGCTTAATAACCCAAGTAAAAAAAGCTTCGAAAAGAATTTTCACATTTTAAAAAAAATTATGCCTTCATATCAAGCACCTATTCAAGAAATTGACCTCCAATTTAAACTTTTCGCCAAATTTTATCCCATCAATCTAACACAATCTACACAAAAGTTTTCACACATGGAATCCCTGTCCACATCCATATCTTTTTACAACAGCAAAATCATCCCCAAACTGTACTAAATTTGGTCTAAGAATAAGTAATTTAGTATGGTTTGGGTAAAACATCTATATCCAACTATATCAACCTATCAATTATATGAATCAAATCATAGCATCACAATATCCAACTTAATTCTAGTGCACGTATAATATCAAGTTTTACAAGGTTAAGTCCCAACCAGTCTAGCATGCATCATATCCATAGTTCATAAATCAATACCAAATCTCAAATTTAATCATCATTGTCGGCTAGAATATCAAACACACATAAACATACAACTTAAAACAAGAAAATGTATATTTTTGTTGAAATTTTTAATTTTTTTTGTATTTTTACATTATATATTAAAGCAATAATAAAGAACAAACACAAAAACACTTAAAAACACATGAAAAGTAAAAAAAATCAAAGTTTTTTCCACCCCCAAACTTAAAATCGATATTATCATTAATGTCATAAAGCTTAAATAAGGGTATAAGTGGGACAAGGAAGAAAAGGGAGAAGGTACTCCCCAAATTTTTTTGTTGAAGGTATGAGGCTTGTGTGTGACGGCTAGACAATCTTCTTCATCATGCTTTCCTCTTGGTCTGTATTGATTTGACTATTCCGCGATGTCATGTTCCTGTACATAGCGGTCAAATCAAACATTAAAGATCAAATAACCTAGAACATATGTTACTTAACCCAAACAATCGATATAACCAACAATAAATTCAATAGCTTAGGGTGAAATATGATAGAATGGTGATGCCCTATAAATTGAAACGTTCCTATAACTAATGCAACTTATTAGTCAAGCATAAAACTACATGTAATGCAATACGAAAAACAAAATAAATAGAAGGATTAGGAAATTGTGTTGCCTTCCGATAAGCGGTGAATTTATTATCTTTTGCTAGACTTAGCGGCTTGATCATTTCGGGTTTTGGAGTTGGGTGAATGACTTCTCTTTATCAAAATCGCTATCCCAATATGCTTTCAAACGTTGCCCATTTCCATTGAAGTTGCCTTTTGTCTTATGAGTCACCTCAACTGCTCCATGTGGAAAGACTTGAACAATTGTGAATTGTCTAGACCATCTGGAGCACAGTTTCCAAGGGAAAAGTGTCAACCTAGAATTGAACAACAGTACTTTTTGACTTGGAGTGAACTCACGCCTCTGGATATATTTATCATGTAATCTCTTTGTCATTTCCTTATAAAGCT
>CAIGRP010086032.1:0-18227 GCA_903798385.1 Fraxinus cuspidata | reverse complement strand
ATAATATATTAATTAATAATACCCCCCCCCCCCCCCCCCCGAAAAAAGAAATAACAATACACTATTGGTCCCCAATCTATTCCCCGAGTGCAACTCAGTCCCCGACAATAAAAATGAAAAAGTTCATCTGCAATCTCTCACTTGCACAATTAGTCCGAATGGATGGTTTCCAACCACAAATCCATGAAAAGGTCATTTTTTACTAAAACAACAGTTATATCTTATTTTTAATTAAAATAAAAAATATAAAAAAACCAAGAGAAAAAAAAAACTATCATCCCTGAACAAGGCTATTCTCCAAGTTGAGTTCTGAACTTGTTCCTAAGGACGTAAAGGAGGGTCTAAAAGTTTAGGTGAAGAAGCTATCTTTAAGGAGATGAGATCTTTGAGGAGAACGAGAGATGGGATTGAATTACCATGAGAAAAATGATGGTGGTTGTTAACAGGTGCTTGCTATTAAATATAAAGTAGATGGATCTATTGAAAGGTAGAAAGCACAGGTGCTAGCAACACACTCAAACTATGGGATTGATTACTAGAAGACACTAGTTGCGAAAAGATATCAAAAAATGACTCACAGCAACTATTAACTCTCGTATTCAACAGTTTGATGTCAGAATTACCTCTCCATGGAATTGTAGGGAAAGAAGTATCTGACTTTGGGTTCTGAATAAAAGACAGGCAACAAGAAAGCATGACAGCTGAGGAAGTCATTGTAAGAGCTAAAACAATATCATTAAACCATGTGTTCGAAAGATTATTGGAGCTCTTGCAGCTATGGATTCCCAAGGCCAAGGAAACCACACTTAATTTTTAACATTAAATATTCATGAAAGTCATTTAGTTTATTTTGATAACGATCACATCATTTGGCTCCATATATATATAGAAAGCAGTATGTTGAGCAGGGACAGAAAGATATACCTTTTGCTTTTGATAGTCTGTTACAATTCGTTTTTGCATCATCATAACCACATCTGAACCGGCATTAATCTACAAGAAAAAAGATACAATGTAACAGATTATTCCTCAGTTTCTGAGCGCAGAAAATGTGCTACCTTCGGTCAAAACAGTGTAAGACACTATAACTTTGCAAGATTAACAATTTCTCGGCGTTAATCTTTCCCACTGCACATTCTATGGGGTTAAATATTAAAAGATCCTTAGAAGTAGGGGGAAAATGAAACAGGACCTACTAAATTTTGTGTCTCAGCTCCCTATGCTTTTTAATTTTCATTTAAAAAATGAACTAGCAAAGGAAGCAGAAAAATTACATGCTGATTTCTGAAACAAATCTATCTAAACGCTAACTGCTGAGTACAAAAGACATACAATTGTTTAATTCATTATTAAAGCAGTTGTGGAAACCTTGGATCTACCTGTGCAAACAATCGAGCAAGCAATGCCATTTGTGTTTGCGTGAAATCAGTTCTTTGTATATTCTGGCACATGTCAATTATTCGTTCAAGAGCCAGTTTAATCACAGTTCTTTGATGATCTTCATTTAGCTCCATGTAAGGAGGAAGCACAGGCAACTGCTCAAATACAACTTCAGAGGCCTCCAAATTTGAAATAGGTAGTGAAAGTTCATCCATTTCTTGTGATGATGGCGAATAAGCATCATCAAGCATTATGGCATCCAATGATGTCTGTGCTACAGTGTCCTCAACTTTGCAGTGTGTGGACATTGGAGTATTCAAAGCAGCATTTCCTTTACTATCTGTTATAATCTCTTTGGCTTCTATATCCTGAACTTCAACTTTGGGAGTCGATTGGCCAGCTTTTAATTTTACAGAGCATTCCAACAAATTCAAATTAGTTGCAGTTTTCGGCATAGGAGACACTGACACACTTTCAGAACTATGCAGATATGGCGGCACAGGGGTTTGACTGAAAGAACTAGAATCATCAAAATCTGGTTGTAACGCATGACACTGGATGTCACTCGTATTATCGTCAACAAAAGATGGTGGTAGAACTTCAACAGGTGCCACCATACGCCTTGGATCAAGTCGACGAGGATCCTGGACCATTTATCAAACGTTAACCACAAAAAATATGGAAGAAAAGAACTCAAAGTGCAAAAAGAAAAAACTAAATTCAAAAAGAAGAAAAATAAACTGTTATACAAATAGGTAATGCTTACCCTTCGTGGATCACGTTTGGAATCGGAAGGAAGATTACTTGAAGTGGGCATATCAGAAGATGGAAGGCTTGTCATGCCTGATGAAGATATAGGTAGTTGAGCTGCAAGTCCCAAAATCTGCATAGACATGGAACCATTTGATGCCACGCCCTGGGACAGACTTGGAGAATCACTTTGACGATTTAATGGCAGGTTACAAAATGTTGTCGGGGGAAAGGGAGGCGGATTCCTCGGAAAGTGCTTCATATTAGTTATGACTATATCTGCAAGTAAATCTGGATGAATGTTGGATATAAGAATTTCGAGAGATTCAACACCTCTTTCCCCTTCAGCAATTAAAGCACCAATCATGGCAATCATTTGTTCAAGAGGAGTTGGATCCTGATCCAACATAGTAACCTTAGGAGATATCACATTGATGTGATCGTGCCCAGCATCATTCACGTCAAGTCTTGAATCTGTGACACCATGAGGGCCACCATAACGTAACCTTTTATAAGTTACATCGTTAGTATTATTTGAATCTTCATTCTCCATTGGTTCCAACCTTTTACTCATCATATCTCCTAAAATAGGAAGCTGGTCTGATTGCTGGCCATCCTGACAAAGAGAGTAAGTCACTAAGGTGGTTGTGAATAAATATCAGGATGCAGCAATCCACCAGACTACACGAGAATGACTCCAAAGAACTAACAATACTTAAATCAATGACTTCTTCCAACAGAAATACCTTGCTCAACCGCAAATCCCACGAAGCCCGCTCATTACTTCTCTTAATATTATCCACTTGTCGGATAACTTGATCAGCAGCATCTCCTGCATTCATAGCTCGCAATGCCTTGAGCAATCTCTCTCTCGACTGTGGAAAAAGAACAAAGGGATTTCAAGGATACGTCAAACATTAGAGATTTTTTTTTTTTATTATTATTATTATTTTGTTGGTTCTAACACAATTCCACTACCAACATATATGCATCTATACATTAATATATTAACTATACATTAATATATTAACTAGAAAAAAGGAGTTCAATATTACAAGGAATAAATGTTAATCTTATATTCCTTTATTTGGCATTTATCTATGATGGGTGCAAAGGGAAAATATATCAATGAACTGGTAATTTGTAACATAATGGCTCGAGTAAAATGCATTATATAATTTACAGAAACTAAAGTTATAACCACATGTATAGCATTCTCTTTGTGAGAAAGCAAGACCACAAGTTCAAGAGCTTCCACTACATGGAAGTATAAAAAGAACTATACACTTTGAAAGAAATGTCATCGAAAAGATTCTGACTGAAGCCTAAATCTTCGACATTTCTCTGGCAAGACAATGTGGTCTACGAATCATCAAACTACCATTATCGTACATAAATAATATTTTAAGTAAAGCATTACCTCCACAATGACAGGATGAGTACATCTCATAAATCCTAAAAACGCAGTTTTTAGAGAACAGTGAATACTGAGAGTATGTCGACCCTTCACTGTCTCAGAGTTCACATTAAAATCAAGCAGTGCCGGGAGGACGGAGGAATAGTACATAGGTCTTTTCCTTGCTAACAATGCAAGACTGCAAATAAAGATTTATTGTTAGACCATAAACAGAGGTGAAACATGAATAAAAAGTACAAGGATATCACATTATAAACCAGAACTCAAGCAAAACAAAATATAAACTTCTATCATATATCCTCAATAAAGAAAACAATGTAACCCTCTGTAAAAACATGGATGGCTGAAAAATAAAAAGTAAAACCATTGGGGGGTGGGGATGGAAGGAGAATAAGTGGATACATGACAGCAAACAATGAGGAAGATGCAGGCAGCACACGGTGATTAATAGAGATATCAGATCAGAGAGGTCTATCGACAAGTTTCAGTACAATCCAAATAGTACTTTTAACAGTTTAGGCAGGCTCAACGCATGCAAGGATTTTCTTTTATCAACTTGAGCTTCGTTTGATTCTACCCTTTTCCCCTCTTTCTATACATCCCATAAAGGCATTACTTGATACATCAGAAGCTCGTAAATATGATATATGTATGATTGAAATTCAAATAAAATAGGGAAAGCAATATAACATCAAGTCAAATATAGCTTCTCTCAGGATAAGCGACAAGGATAAAAGCTAACTGGATCCCATTAAAATGCTGTTGTATCAGTTTGGGGATTAATATAGAACACTATTACAAAGAAAATGAGAATAAAAACAAAAAGAAAACAAAACAGAATGTGAGAAAGGATGTAGAGAACTTTGAATAAAATTTGAGGACAATGATTTCATTTTTATTTTTTACTTTGGCAGTGGGTACTCAGAAGCCAAACCCAACAACGCTTAGTTTGTTGCTTTGTTATTTGTGAGGCTACAACATTTACAGCACAATAGAAAATGACAATCCCAATTACCACAAAGTATAAACTCAGTTCAATTTCGTTCTCGTGACTGTTTTTCCTTCAGATGGATTTAATTCAAAAAAATCTCACAAGCTCGTACATATGTCCAAGTGAAAACCAACATCCAAGAAGGTTTGCTAAACATTAACACGAGATTAATTATAATAAATAAAATATGTAGAGATGTTCGCAATGCAAACTAAACCTAATACCTCATGAAATGAAAAGAACACGTTCTCGTGATCATATAACAAATTTTTGAACAGAAAAAATGAATTTCATATCGAGCTTGATCACCGAGTAAATGAAACATTAGCAACCAATGAAATGAGATTGAAAAAAGAAAAAAAGGAAAGACAAGTAACAACGAAGTTTCAACACCACATGATCTTTTATAGATTCACTTCATCATTTTTCTTCTGGAAAAATGCAGTTATAAAAAATATAAAAATGCAGATTCAATGTGAAAAATCTTCTTGCAATATCAAATTTTAAGAAATTAGACTCGAGATACTTTAATATCATTCACTCAGTGGAAGTTTGTGCACAATGCACTCTTCGGGTGCCAGAGCAGAAATAGGAACTACTCAAGCATGGAACCATCACTCAATCTCTACTACGTTCTTCAGTCGAATATAGTAATTCGTTGCATAAATGGTTTAGAAAGGAAAAATAATTAGTCACCCATTCTAAAGAAAGTGAAAACTCACAAGCCTGCCAATGTTGGGCATATTCCATGGCACATACTATTGTTTTCTTCTTGGAAAACAAGAAAAGTCAGGTATCAGTACCTCACAGAAACCCCTTATACTGCATTAGTAAGCTTCAAAGAGGTACTGGTTGGCACAAAATGCAATCACCATATTAACTCGCTACAACAGGAAACACTTCTCCTAGACCCAAAAATTTAACATCCTTGTCATGATAAGCATCAAAAAATTGCATATATATTGCAGTCATTGCTACCTCTAGGGAAGCCTAAACAATCACAGTTTACCTTCTGATAAATTTATCTCTCTGCAATAATCTATATAGCAAATGAGATAACAAAAAAGGTTATGCACATTCAATTTATCGCCGAAAATTAAAACAAATTTGATGACTTCAAAATCCTGTTACTACAAGTAGCACCATGACAAAAAATGCTGTATTAGCTCCAGTCCAAATACCTGCTCAAGGTTCAAAGATATTGTACATAATGTACATGATATGCATTTCACATCAACAGAAATATAAAATTTACGACATTAAAGTCGAATGGATGAAGAATTTAATCCATTTATTGGAAAACTAATATCGTCTCTTATTCAGCAGTTGTTTGGTCACAAGAACTATCAGTTATCGCAGAAACAATATTTAGAATGAGCAACCAATGACTGGATCACTGTTAAACTACATCTTAAGGCTACCACATTAACCATTAGACAACACCATGAGGAAAAAAAAAACTACGAAACAGAGACTACTTAATTTGTTACTATTTGAGAATTTAAACAGTGCAATTAACAAATAGGACCCCAACAGAAACACTTCAAGAAGACCCAGGCAACCAAGATGACCAAACTATGAAACCAATCAATTGAGTTGCCACTAGAAGATTATCATCCAGAAAACATACAACCATATTGAACAAGATAACAAGTTCAATCTTAAATGTCGCAGTTTAGCCAGCCTCCCCAAGTTACTAGAAGTTTATGACAAACTAGAAACAGTATGTGAGCATTATGATTTAATTTGCACCTACAACAACAACAATTAAGCCATTTTCCCATAAGATAAAATTCAACTTAGCTAGACAGAAATAAATGAGGATATGTAGCTAAAATATTCACAATTTCTTCAAGGAATCTTTCATTTTAAATAATCAAGGAACTAGAAGCCTCATAATACCCTGATGAAACAAAATGGGTAATGGCACAAACATTAGAGCAAAGTTAAAGTAGAGTTCTTTTAAAAAAAGGAAAAAACAATGCGGTGGTAGAGTAACATTTGAATGAAGTTGTAAAGTCAAAAAAAGGTACATACATAACAAGACCCAATCAAATGCTAAGCATAGAAAGGTAAATACAAAACAAGACCCAACAAAATGCCCAGTATACATTACAACTAAGTACTGGTGAATTCTCTGTTGTGTTTTATTAAAAGTTACAACCAAATTACTTACTGCATGCACAATGGTTAAAAATCGTTAACCAGCTAACTCAAATATCGTTTAATTACCCATACGGATCCATAAATAAACTCAGCATCCCCATTTTCCTTACTCTACTGGGCAGTTCACCAGCTGGTCGAAAGATTCTGTTTTCTCACCATTCCACAAAAGGGAACTGGAGTGGACACAGAGTTCATTATAACTTATAAGATTTAGACAAGCTTCAAGAATTTTGTACAAGTTCAGGATTTCCATAACTAGACATTATTACACTATCACCCCAACCATAGGTCAGGTTTCAAAATAACAAGGAGCACATAAATGCCCCTAAAAGATTGTAAGTATGTGCTGAGGTGCACAAGCAAAACATGATCAAAAGCAACAAATTTTAACTCGCCACGTCATCTTCACCAAAAGCATGAGATATAAGATTCCAAACTGGTAAGCACGTTCTACAAAGGTTCCAGCTATATTAGGGGCAGGCACTTTAATTAGCTTCTGTTAGTCAAAAAACAAGAATGTCATCCATTATTGCATCATGCTAGCCTGTCACTCAGGAACACAAGTATTAATATCAAATTGCTTTAATAATGTATAAAAATTGATGCAGTTCACATAAAGGCACCAGCCTATTCACAATTTGTGTGAATTAAGCATCAACCAGAGGTCCAGTAGCTAATCAACAGAAACAGAAAAACCAACAGCTGCTGCAAGAAACAATACAGGAACGGAGGCATAAGTAGTAATCAGTGTCTTTCCTTAAACAAATACCTGAGCAGATGTATGATATGTTACAGTAAAGTTGTTTTTCTATAAATCATCCTGAGAAAATAATGTTTAACCACCCGTTTTTTGGCCATGTGTCGTTTAAAATATTTTTTTGTTGACCACAACAAACCTGCATGCCCGAAATTGCTTTTTGAATTTAGCCCCTGTTTGGTACCCATTAAAATTCTCCTTCTCATTCTTCTACTTATTTTCAANTTTTGGCCATGTGTCGTTTAAAATATTTTTTTGTTGACCACAACAAACCTGCATGCCCGAAATTGCTTTTTGAATTTAGCCCCTGTTTGGTACCCATTAAAATTCTCCTTCTCATTCTTCTACTTATTTTCAACCACACATTCTTCAATAAAATAATATTTTCCATCACATCAATAACTTTTCTTTCTTTTTCAACCACACATTCTCTATCAATCTACTATTTCAGAATACATTCTTACAAAATAATGTGGATCAAACACACCCTTAATTGAGGGAAGTTTCTGAAATTACCTTTATTAGTTGAAAAGATAACAACATTGTCAATTAAAATCCATATCTTCCAGAGTGGCAAAAATAATTAGCTTGCTCTATATAGAACTTAACATTTATAAACTCAATAAAGAATGCCAAGCACAATCCAAACTGAACTTCCTTCTCCAAAGTAGGTTGGCTATGTGATTCAGATCATGAATAATACTAAAGACCACACAAGAATATGCTTTTCAAGTGCAGGTCATGAATATATGCATAGTCCACCTCCTGGCCAATTCTGAAGATACAGTAATTACAGTTGGTAATGTGACATCTGATGCATAACATAATATCAGCATATTGCCCATACTTCTATTAGTTGAAAAGATAACAACATTGTCAATTAAAATCCATATCTTCCAGAGTGGCAAAAATAATTAGCTTGCTCTATATAGAACTTAACATTTATAAACTCACTAACGAATGCCAAGCACAATCCAAACTGAACTTCCTTCTCCAAAGTAGGTTGGCTATGTGATTCAGATCATGAATAATACCAAAGACCACACAAGAATATGCCTTTCAAGTGCAGGTCATGCAGTTGGTAATTTGACATCTGATGCATAACTTAATATCAGCATATTGCCCATACTTCTTCGTTCTATCGGCATTATGTACAGAAAGTTCTCTGTTATTTTTATTTAATAAATAGTACAATCATGGTTTTCTCAAATTATCTTCTGTTACATAAATTAGACAGAAATACTAACACCACTGTTCTCATGGTCGATGGCATTTTGCATGATCAACAGAACTAAATTCAGCAGTAGAGATTATTAGGTAGATCAATCAATCATTTTAATGTTCATTTTGCAAAATCTTGTTTATCACAATACTTGCAAATTTCAATTAAAGTTTAGGAAAATGAGTGAACTGCCTTCACCAGAAACACATCTAGCTGTTTAATGACCTTATTGGTCAGGGAGGAAATATATCTTGTGACACACATCAGCTAAAGGAGTTCGTATTACTGAATAGTGTTATGCTGAAAATAAAATGAAACCATCAGCTTTCATGATTAAGGTCAGGATATAAACCACAAAACCTGCTTGCTTCCACAGCAGAAGATATGGCTGAGAACTGATCTTTAGATCAGAAAAGACCAACAAACCCGAAAAATATCGAAATTCCACGAGGAACGCAATGAAATGAAGTTTCAGAATGGAACTATAACAAGTATAGCTGATCAAAACCATCTACCAATGATGAAAATGATAGCCATATATATTATAGCATGGAAGATTTTCTAAAAATATATACATTTAAAACAGTATTTACAGCGTCAAGCTACAACTGTATGTATATACATAAACATGTTCTAATAAATGGTCCAAGTAATAGGTTTCTCTACAATTCCAAAAGCACTAAATTGCTTGCCCCAATACTTTTTAGAGAAACCAGCCGATCTATGAACTGCCACTGTTGGTGACATCAGCTAACTCCTACATGTGTTATCTGACCCGCCAATTCTGCATCCCAAGCGAAATGTCATTTAACTCTGCGTTAAAAAGCTGGACAGCATACTGCAATAATTAGCACCGAAAGGCAATCGAACTTATACTACAACCAAATTCAAGCTTCAGTGATCCCACCAAGAATTAAAACGATGGAACTGTTTAAGATGTGCAATTCACCATTGTAAAGAACTGTCCAGAGGCTTTATTTGCATAAAAAAAAAAAATTTAACAAAGTGTTGGCCATCTTCTCTTCTTTTAGAAGGTCAAGCTAAAAACAATAGTTCAGACAGTATAATTGCACTCTCTTCGCTATGAGAGATGTCATTGAAATGAAAATCCAGGTGAAAACTCATGCTGAGATAAATTAAAATCGAGCAAAGTGATTAAATATAAACAGGCATAAGTACCAATTGGCATCTCAGATATGATCAACATATTAAAAACTGGATTGTGTAGAGGATCATACTGATGCATGGAAATTTTTTTTTTTTTGAAAGGTAATCAAATATATTATAATCAATATACTGATGCATGGAAATACATGAATTAAGGCACCAAGCCCCTAATAGAAATATGAAGACATGTGCACACATATAACACAATAACAATAACAATAACAAGAGAAAAATAAAACCACTTCACTACAGGTCAATACTGAAAGACATGAGAGCCCATGAAATTCATGCATCTACCAAATGTCCTGAAAATGGATAAAAAAATCCATGATGGATATTCGCAAACTACATGGTGTAAAACCTAAGACACTAAAAAAAATCAACAAAAGATATTAAAATTTGCATAGAATGTGTATTAAGATTGCTTGCAGATGCAAAACAACATGATTATCAATCTTCAAAATTAAACTAGAAATACAAACCATAAACAAATATATAAAGATGAAGCAATGACAAATCAGGTGCTCTATGCAGAAAATATAAACATAGATCTTCATATTACCAAAAGGAGAAGGATGCACAATGGTGACCCAGTTTCTCATGAAAAACAATTCACATAAATTAAATATAGAAGCTAGATATATGCTTTCACATCATCTGGAAGAAGGACAATAGCAACCAGAAATTATCAGTTGGCCTTTTTCCTTTGAACTCTAAAAGACCCAAACTGATGCCGATGTCATACCAAAAATTTATTATATTCTTTTCTACTATTAAACAGTGATACATCGCAGCAATTTATACGAAAATTGCAGAAACATTTGTGGCCTTGGAACAATTTAGTTGGTGAAGTGTAATCCAAATTCACATTTACTAATCATTTAATTCAAAGAGAAACCTTGTAAACTCCAATTTGGATCTTGGATATTAGACACGAAAGTAACAGGAAAATCTTCTTACATTTGGATTCCAAAGAAATTTTTTGAGTACATGGCAATGTACAAATTAAGGGAGACAAACTTCTGATTTATACATGCTTTTCCTTTCATTTACGGGAAATTCAACTATACTGAAAAAGTTGGCCACATTTGATTTTCACTTTAAGAATGACAAAAATTGGGACTTTTATTTTCTCCAGATTTCCTTTTTCCAAGATCCAAATGGAACCCAACGGTTACTCTCCAGAGTATAAACCAACATTCCTATTTGTCAATTGTTAATCTACATGAGTACTGTAGTACAAGCTACCTGTGTTTCTAGGGAAGGAGACAAATCCAACTTTAATTACGCGTACCTTTTTTTGTTAATGAATACATGCACATTTGTTTTAATTTGAGTGTGAGGCCTCTTATGGCACCATGGGATGCAAAAGAGCCATCAGCTGGATGCTTAAGGCAGAGGTGGTGCATAATTATATTTTCTTCATAATTCTTCTTTGATACTTTGGAACTCTAAACACCCACAATCAAGTTTCTATACAGCTCAATGTCATGTGATGATTAACATTCATCTCTACTTCATTTTAACACAATAATATAATCCTTCCTTTGGAATTAGCATGGTTTATCAAGTCACTTATTTCTTAAAAGGTGATATTTCAAATTTGAATCCTTGAACTGTTTAATCCCTCAGGTGTAAAATGATTTTAGTTTTGCTATTGCTGTTTCTTTAAGTTTTCTTAAGAGCTCATAGTAGCAATATACGTAAGTGTAACAAATATGCAAAACAGATTTTTGTATGTCCAACAAAGAGGTATATAACAGATTAGCTACTGGATGCTCACCCATTAACAACAGAAATTGTCAATGAACCAGGAAGATTGCCAGCTGATCGCAACAAATCCAGTAAAATTCCAAAATATCTATTTGCATCTGATACAAGAGCAGGTAGATCCAGAACAGGATGACGATCAACCAGCATAGAGATGTTAAATGCCCTTCCATGCCTTGCAGTAGCTATAGCCAGAGCAAAATCCAAAGTATAAGGCATAAAATTGGAAGCTCAAACAAATGTGGCAATAGCTTGGGAAAATGACTAAATTAAAACGTACAATATCACAAATAGCTTCCGCAATAAAATACAATTATCCTAATAATCAATATCACATTACCTTCTGATGCAACTTTTTCAGAATCATTTGTATCCTGTGTAAAATGTAAAATGTATGTTTCCAGAAACTTTAATGCTAGCAACTTTGGACCAACAGAACCAGCCTACAAGAAGATATCCAGGCAAAGCTTCGTGTCAGTTATGTAAGCATAACTCAGCAGATAAAATCCGTGCAAAAGTTTTGTTTAAAGTTGCATGCTAAATGTAACAGGAAAAATATTCTATCTTGCACGTCTAAATCGAGGAAGAAAAGAGGCATGGGTATTGAAAGAATGAGCATGCCCTCAAGGAAAACGAGAATAGAAGTGTGCACATAGAAAGAAGAATCAGAATTGAGCATACTAGTTGGATTTACCAACTTATCTTCAATCTATAAGACCAGATTCTAGTTCATAGCCTGTAATATTTTTAGGAAATTTACAGGTTAACCTTTGTTTCTTACAACCATCACAATATTATGCTACCCCTTTCTTTTAGGCCTAAGGAAATAAGAAGTGCAAGGTCGTCTCTAAGGAGAAAATGTCTAGTTGGGAAGCACAATATTCATAGTGGGCATTAGGTGAAATGCACAGCTAAATGCTACCGATATATGTGATGTGCAAGAGAAGGAAGACTGAAAATCTGGTAAATAGATTCTGTTACAACTGATGTATGTAATGTACAAGAGGTTGAGAGCGAAATAAAATCATTTGCAAATCTTACAAATAAAGGACAAAAAGTTCCAAATTATGCAAATAGTTCATTTTTAAGATGTCATTCTTCTATACAACTGTTGGTTCACCTAGCTACCTCACCGTTCAGGTACATTTAAAAATCTTACATCACCTACACAATTAAGGGTTTGTTTGAGCACCATTTTTTGGGAGAATAGATTTAGTAATAGTGATTTTTGGAGAATGTATAATTAAAAAGTAGGAAAAAACTTTGGGTTTACATATAATTGGAAGAATGCAAGGTTCATAATGAGATTTTAAAGAAGGGGCTAAGGTATTTCTATTGCAATTAAATCATTGGAAAATTAATGCTTGTGAATTGGCTCATAAGAATGTCATCATTAATCTCTCCCCATAACGGTGTGCAATGTGTAGAAAGGGAAGTATTCAGAATGTATAGCTTGATTTTACATTGAAACTCTACAAGATGGCTATGGTGTAGACTACTTCAGGAAGCTTTGATTGGGTAAAAAGGTTGTGGTCATGTGGAAAGTGCTAGTTTTGACCATCTCTTGAGTGATTTAAACAGAAAGAACTATAGGAATTTTGAAGGAAGAGAGCAAAATGTTACTGAGTTTTAAGTCTTATCATCCCTACGGATTTCTAAGGATACGGAGTTAAAGGGGATTTCTTTCTCTTTAATTATTCAAAACTATATTGTATTGTTGACTTTATTTTGTTTGATATTAGAGGATCCGTATACTCTTTAACAAGTTTAGTTACACCTCTGTAATCAATAAAATCACGATTTTTATCAAAAAAACTGTTGAAATTATGCACGATAAAAAATCGCCTCCCCTTGTTCCCAGATCACCTAGTAATTAATGATACTCCCACCATTTCAAGTTGATCTATTTTTTCCTTTTCTGTCCCAACATATTTCTATTGTATAAAAAAGTAAAATCAGATTCATAGTATAAGCCTCAACAAGTTAAACTGGGAGAAAAATTTGCTGCATAAATGCAAGAAATGACACCACTTTTTACCTCCAAGAAGTGGGTAAATCCTAAAAACTAAGTAAAAAGTGTAATATCACCCCAGTATTTATTGAGCTTTTTAGTTCCCGCAACACGTTAAACCAAAAAAATTGAGATCTACATAGCAGTTTACTTGTTTCCCAAGCTCAGCCCCCAAGCACCACAAACACGACATTGACATAGCTAAATGTGATATTTCAATTGATGGAGAAGGGGAATTGTTTTAGAATTTTTATTGTTTTGTCTTGGGTTTTGATTTAATATTATCTTACGCTTGGTCAAATAAGAAAAGGTAGAAGCGGGCCCAATTAAAACCCACTTAAATCACATATTTAGAGATTCCAAAATAAAACCACCAAAATCTACAGCAAAAAATTAAATTCTGGGAGCAAGCCTCACAAGCCTTGAGGTTTGCACCTCATTAAGGTGACGCCTGCCTCAATTCAATGGTATAAACAAGCACCTCGAGGCACTGGTCCTACACTTTACTGGCTCCTTTTTAAACCATGGTCGTAACTGACTAATTCTCAGGTTCTGAAGTATAGTCCACCAAATTTCTGATTTTAGATTGCTTTTAAAGGTTTCACTACCGCTTTATTCATTTTTCTTCTTCATGGTAGACATCCTTGATTCAGGTAGCAAGTAGCACTAGCGTTAAACTCTTATTTTGCAGTCACAACCAACTTAAGATTCATTTGTTGTGGTATCATGTATTTAAGAGTTTCTTTCAATTATAGTCAAGAAATACTATTCACCCTACTAAATATTTGGCACCCCGATACAAAGTTTCTAGCTCCACCACAGTACCACCATAAAGCACAGAAGAAAAAAAACTCCATGCCAAAAGTTACTCATCAGGTAATATAAAGCCCCATGGTCAACGTCCCTGGCTGCATAAGACTATACCATAATCCAATTCAATAACAGTTAGTTATATATAAAGTTACAGTTAAGTACCGTTGATGGCCTATCACCTAAATACATAATAATCTGGTTTATATGCTCTGACCACCTGGTGTAGGCAATAAAAAATGCATTGCCAATATAAATAAAACATTTTGATCTATTTGTTGAAAGAAGAGAAACCTTGTTGTAAAGTATAAATAAGTAGCAAAAGAAAAGTTCATCAATCTCTCTAGAATGTTTATACCTTTTTTCAAAATGGAAAATGGTTAAAAACAGTGTTCATCACTTTCACACAAAATTCTCATGATCATGAATATTAAGGGCCCCAAAATATGCTAAAACACTACTAGTTGACAGAAAATGAATTGTGATTGTAATCATTCAATGGCATTACAAAATGAAGGCACGCAGTAAAACTACATCCATCAGCAACTTATACGCACCTCAAAGATAATGCTGAAAAGAGCATCCTTGTACTTAACCATCCACATCCACAACTCTTCAAGCCACCTCTCAACTATACCACGCCGTTGAAACTATACTTTTCAAATATGGTTCAAAGTTTTACATGTATACAGAGGAAGGTAAAACTGGAAATTTTGCAAACAATCACAGTAAAGGAAGACAAACAAAAAAATACGGATTCTATAAATGAGACTTGTTCAAATCTTATAGAAAGCCTCGTAACCATGGAATTTGCAGAGTCATCACTATAAAGCAATTCTCTCAAAACTCATCACAGAAAAGTAGAACAAGAGGAATACAGAGTTCAAATTTCTGCAACTTTAGATGGCAACATCAATGTAGGAACCTTTTGTTACTTAACATGACATATGGGTTTGGCATTGAGATGAGACAGAATGCAGAAAAAACGTGATCACAGCAACTACAAAGAAAGGAAGCAGAAGACGATAATCTGGAATAGAATGCAATAAAACATTTAACGTGGTTTCATTTTAATAGGAAGCAGACAAAAGAGACATACGGACATGCAATCAAACTATGCACAACAGATAAGATAGAAAGAGACCTGTAATGGTAAGTCTTCCAACACGCTACAAAAGATTTTTGTGCCAGTGATAATAGATTGCTTTGCAGCCATGGAATTATTATCTTTTAAGAACGTCAACAAGATAGGCAACAATATGGATAAATGCTCCATACTTTTCGTTCCAATCTCATCAATTATTCTGCCAAACACACTCGATGAAATTAGAAGGAAGCAACATAACCTCATTACATGGCAAGACAATGTTGGACTACATAAAAATATCAAGCAATGCAATATCAGCATCATTAATATACATGCAGCGATTTCTAAAGCCAGAGATAAAATAGAAGGGCGGAAGAGTATGGATGATAATCAGATAATGTTGCACTGCCAAAACGATTTTGAGAGAAACTAATTAATGTAATTCTTATGCAAATATAATGTACTCTTTCTTTTAATAGTTCAAATAGATAACCTTGTACCACTTACAAACTTAGAGTTTATACTGCAAAGACGACAAACGGTAGCATCAGCATCAACATCTCCCAGACGAAGTATTTAATAATTTGAGAGGTGAAACTACATGGACAAGGAAAGACTGTAAGCATCTGAACCCAACATCACCTGGCTTACCTGATATCTGCCTTATTGAGCCTGGAAGCTTGTCATTAAGCATTTGAAGTCAAAATGGTGTTCTTATAGAAATAAAACAACTAAATCAAGGAGGGCTAGAACTTCAACACAAGACAATCTCCCATTTCAAGTTAAAACTCGCCTATGGAGCATTAGGAATATTTCCTGCTGCATTGTTTAACAAAATTACTGAACACTTCCTTATCAATATATGTAAGTCCACAATTAAGCTAAAAAAAAACTGACATTATCAACAAAGGGATAATTGTTAAAAAATTTGCAATAGCAGATTATTATGAATAAACTACTGCTGGGCTAGAATGACAATACAACGTCAACATCTCCGTCCTCTAGACAGTATGTCAATGTCAGGGAATGAAATCACAACTCTAAAACTGAATAAAAATGCCTTGGTTGAGATAAGACTGCCTCAATAATTAGACCTGCTTTGGGTGGAGAACTTTTTTCCCTCCTTTGTTCGATAGGTTTCTTTAGGATAGGAGATTGTTATTTGAAGTTCATGCCATTCGGTTGCAAGTTACACGGCATCATCTCAAGTCACTCAAATTTGTTCAAGACTTCTTATGAACTTTGAAACGGGCACAAACCAACACACTCTTATCACATACTGCAGAGCAATTTATATCACTTCCTTCCTTTTCTTTTATTTTTATTGCGAGGGGAGCACACAAGGTTATCATGGTCTAACTAAATTAAGCATTAAAATATAAAACCTCTTATCCAATTGAAATAATCTTTCGGTAGAAAAATCACAACGAAGGTTCAATCTCTTTGTTCATTCAACAATTACAAGATCTTGTTCACAAAAAGCAGAAGGCATTCCTTTAATTTCACATGAAGTTCACCTCTACAGTCTGTCTAAAAAAACAACTATTTTATTGGTCAAAAAATCATGAAAAGTGACACAAGACCAATTTAAGTAATTTCTTAATCCCCCGACTAAATTAAGAAAGAAATCATGTTTAATGCATTAACCAAAAGAATCACAGAATTAAATAAAATAGCAGTGAAAAACAATGAATTCACAAAACTACCAAAACCGAATATTATTCTCTGTTTGGAGTAACAATAACTTACTCGAGGAGGTATTTACGCACGAGCGTTTCCGGGGACGACTGAAGCTCAACCAAGTACGGAAAGAGCTCTGCGGCGTGAGAAGGCTCCGCAGATAACAGTATGTCCTTGACTTGCTTCAAGGACGACAGCTTTACGGCCAAATCCCCATGGTTGTTCGCCAACGCGAGGAGAGGGAGCGCCTGCTCCTGCGCCGGCCCAGCCATGGAATAATTGAGGACTCGAGGGGAAGAAGAGAAGATTTTTCGAATTGATTAATTGGGGAGGGGATGAGATTATTAAACGGTAGTGATGAAAAATTGAAAATGGTGTAACCGCGAATGGGAAGAAAATGGGTGAATTCCAGGGGCTGTTAAGAAAGCTGCTTTGTCTGGTGCGGATGGTATGGATGATGTTATATATTAACGTTGTCGGGTCGGGTTATTTGGTCTGGTCCGCTCACAGGCTTGGGCTTCATGGGGGATACATTTGATCAAGGAAGAAAGGAAGTCAAGGTGTCAAGGACCGCAGCTTCATCTAAGCCCCTTGACTCACACATTGTAAATATTTTAATTCATTTGTAAAATAGTTGGTAATTAGAAAATTTTAGTATGATTCCTCGGCAAAATGATGTCTACTGCCGTCACTTAGGTTTTTGTTCAGAACTCTATTATAGGGGGTATTAGTCTTTCAAACATCTTTCAAGCTTTCTAGTTGATGAAAAATTGAAAATGGTGTAACAGCGAATGGGAAGAAAATGGGTGAATTCCAGGGGCTGTTAAGAAAGCTGCTTTGTCTGGTGCGGATGGAATGGATGATGTTATATATTAACGTTGTCGGGTCGGGTTATTTGGTCTGGTCCGCTCACAGGCTTGGGCTTCATGGGGGATACATTTGGTCAAGGAAGAAAGGAAGTCAAGGGGCTGTTCTCTTTATGTTTCAGTTTTGTATTTTGAGTTTTGTGTTTGAGTGTC
>CAIGRP010086031.1:0-14615 GCA_903798385.1 Fraxinus cuspidata | reverse complement strand
TAAAGTTTATTTTGTTCCAAATTAATCAAATAATCATTTTTGTTAGTTATATTGGCATTAAATTGTACACGTACACTTACACTATTAAATACAATTTGTAATAACAGGAAGCTAATTCTATTGTCACTCAAACCTTAAAGGCGGTGCTAAATATGGTACGAACATTTTCTCCCGATTGATTTCACGTTTTGATCTATTTCGAGTATAGAAACAAATTTAATAAGTATTAAAACTAATAGAAAGATATTTCTGGGGCATTTCTAATAATGTCAAATCTTATTCCTATTTTGGCATTTCGCCATCCCATTTTAAACATGGTCAAGGTTGTGTAGCAATTTGATTAATGTTCAAGTTGGTACATTGTGGTTTTAACAGTGTATACACTAGATTTCAATTGAGTTACTACTTACTAACAAAATGATTGAAATTGTCAGGAAACTTTAGTGATCAATTTGGAACAACATAAACATTAAGGACCAAATGTGTATATAACCATAAACCTTGTGTTTTCCAAGTTCTTACCTATACATGAAAAGAAACTGCGTTCAATTTTTTTGTCTACAATTAACGTAGTGGTCTATGCATATAAATACATAGATCAAGAAAAGTAGCATGCAGTTGTACATTTGTTTTTCGAGTAATTTCGAATAACCCAATATTCTTCAGAATCTCTTTCAGTGAAATGAATGTAATTCAAATTCTAATCTAAAGAGCGGCTCTCTATTTACGCCATTTACAAACTCTAAGAGCGTACTTATGCACAACAAATTCAAGGTTGTCTCTTGCAAGACAACCTTGCCATCTGCAAAAATGGCAGCCATCGATTTTCACGAAGAGCTCTCTGTAATGCAAGTGTGGAAGAAATCAAGAAAGCATATAGGAAAATGGCCCTCCTATATTATCCCGATGTCTGTGATCCTCCAATGGCTGAAGAATTGACCAGGGTTTTTGTTGAGTTACAGAAGGCTAATGAAGATTTGCTGGATCAAGATTCTAAATGCAGAGAGGAAAGAAGCAGAGAAGCATCAAGAGATAAATGGGAAATTCAGCTTTCAAAATTGAAAAGAAGATCTCAAAAGGAGGGGCGCGTTGGGGGCTTCTAGAAGAGAGCATCACATTAATATGCTTGAAAATTATATCTCTCTACCATTTTTTCTTAATTCTTATTGATATCTGTTCTATATTCGTTACTATATCTTTGATGGATTAAGCAGATTCAAAGAAAAAGATAGTAGCAACCATTCATTTGCAACTGCAGACAGATAAGTAAATAAGTTTGTTATATTCAAATTCTATTCTTCAGTCATATTAGGATTAGGAGGGTGGGCAGGGACTAAAGAATCTAATTGCATGTTTATCTAAGTTAAAAAAGTTGATCAAAGTTGGAATAAATAAATTACAACTTATTTTGGCAAAAACGGTTGCTCTAAAAATGAGTTTTCTACTTAAAAATAACAACCAAGCAATATATTTAAACATGTTTAGAATGAAAAAAATTCCTTAAAAGTAACTTATACTTTTATGCTGCCAAACATACTCATTTGGTTCCTAATAAATTGAGAGACAGCTAGCTTGATGCTTTGCCGCCACTCCCTGTAGTTCATTGCTATATCAACTGGAAGTTCTAAAACAACTAGATTCTTCAGTTTCCGTCCGCCCTTCTCTCTTCTAAGTTGTTCTAGTAAAATAACTTCACTCTCTAAACTAGCAAGTAATACAAATTTTCTCATTTTCAATCACTCACTCGTTAATGATAATGAATAATCAAAAACATATATAGACTCGAGGGTAATGACATCAGTATTTAAGGAAAGCTCATTATGAGAATAAATACAAAATTATATAATCATCAATATAAAGGGAGGGAATGTTAAAAACTCATGTCTAGTTTCTTGAACAATTAGGAAATTATTTTCCAATGCAGAATTTACCGAATATGTTGGACAATACTTCTTCAGAGATATCTTCTCCACTTATTTGCCCGAGTGCCAAACCAGCTTCTCTCAGGTCAGCTGTCCAAAAATCAAGAGGTATCTCTTCCTTAATTGAGGCCTTTAACCTTATAAAAGCCTCCTTTGTTCGAACCAACTGCTCATACTGTCTCTGATGATGGAGAAAAAAATTCAAAATTAATGTGAATAAAATACAATAACATTATCTGCACCTTCAACGACTAACAAAATACAAAGAGAAATTAGGTATAAAAAAATGTGTAAAGTACATGACGTTCAAACATGAAGCTATTGCTACGAAGTGAAATTAATTTAATGAATTACACACTAACCTGGTTCACAGTCCATTTGTGACCCCCCGTAGGGATCCTATTTAGGCCTAAGAGCTCTGTTATTGTAGCCTCTAAATCTGGAATTCCTTGACCACTCACGGCACAGGTAAAAATGTGCTTGTTGAAAGAGCTGGCAAGTGTATTGGCCCAATCACAAGAAGATGGAGCACAGTCTATCTTGTTGATCACAAGAACTACCGGAGTCGATGAAGATCCATTCTGAATTTGAAGAGAAATTTTCATGGAGCGTGTTTTAGCTTCTTTGGTTTTTTTTCCTCACAATTAAACCAAATAAAACACAAATTGATCTAGTAAAACTGAGACTCAAAGATTTAACATGCATCAGAGGAAGAAAAAAGAACGAGGATAAATCATTATTAAAGAAATTATGAAGTATGAAGCAAGGCACCAACATTCTCACTTAATAAGAATCAACTGCGAACGGGGAACAAGCAATGAATGGAATGACTTAAAGAACCTTTTTTCTTTGAATCCTCTCAAGAAGTTTTTCATCCTCCGAAGTCCAACCCTCTGTTGCACTTATAATCATGACAATAACATCAGCACTTGTAGCAACTGCTTCAGACCTTTCCACACCTGCAAAGAAAATAGTCAGATACAATTTGAGAAAAAGATTGTATTGTTTTCAGATGCACATAACGAGTTACATATCGGCATAAACTTTGGATGACATTAGAAAGTCTATGCCCTTTTTTGGGATCCATTAAACCAAAAATACATTTTTACAAAACTCATTTACAATCACGTATTTTTCAATAAAATAATATTACAAGTAAACCCAAAACATTTGCTTACTTTTTAACTACACATTCTTCAAAAAATAGCGTTCCAAAATATATTTTTCCCAAGAATTCAATTGTAATGAAGCCCAAACAGGGGTTATATGTTATCAAAATCATCCCGATATTATTGTCTTGAATGGTAAGTGATAAATTATTCTACCTATAGCAAAGTACAAAAGAGATATTCATACATAAAACCACTGTCAAAATTACAGCTATGATACCTAGCACACACCACCGATGCCTAAACATGACCTCATCACAGTAGGAAATAAGTAGATTCATGTTAAAAAAATTAGAAATTTCGATTAATTATTTTTTTAATCAAAATGAACTAATGTTACAAACATTATTAGCTTGATCATCGGAATGAAATATGGGCAACAAAATATTGTGTATCAAACAACATTTAACTTCAACAAAATTCAGTCAAATGGGTGAAGAGGAAGATCTTACCAATTTTCTCCACTATGTCATCAGTTTCCCTGATACCAGCTGTATCCAGGAGGGTAACAGGAATACCACCAACAGAAATATTGGCTTCTACTATATCACGTGTTGTACCAGCAATATCTGTGACTATTGCCCTCTCACTCTGTATGTTAAAATGCATTTTAATAGCACAAAATTAAACGTATTACTCAAAAAATAGGGAAAAGGACCAAAAAATCAAAATAAAAAATTAATATAAAAATTTGTTTGCATACAATAATTCAAGAAAAAATGTACAAAAATCTACATGGAATCCCTCAAAAAAGACGAGGAAAACAAGCACACTACTTAATCACATTAGTCATGCAAATTACTAGCTTTTGAGATATTCATAAGACAATATTGACATCCCATTAAATTAATTATTTTTTATAACCGTGGATGTCCGGGCTAACTTACGCGCACCTCGACTAATTCCACGGGACCCTGAAGTTTTCAGCCAGGTACTCACCTCAGTGGCTCTAGGGGGACTCAAACTACATCCCTTTAAATTAATTCAGAAGAGAAGGGCCTTACAGATGCCCCGCAGGGTCATCGAATTCATATCACAATCAATGATTCAATGTAGAAGTTTCCTAGCAAGACATTTTGTAATTTGTTACGATCACGAAACACTTGAATTACGGCGGTGTGTCCATGTCTGACATGAGTCGTGTTGGGCAAGGACACTCCATGACAAAGGTCCGACAAGCAACATGGTGTGTCATATTTTCTATATATTTTTAAAATTTTTAATGCTAGAGGGATACTCAATGGACATTGCTCGGGTAAGTGTTCAACATGGAATGCGCTATGTCCTATATATGTAAGAAAAAAGTATAAAAATAAAGATATAATATATAAATTTAAAATGTTAAAGAATTTAAATTGATGACTCCCAATTTGTTTCTACATCTTACTTTTTACAAAAATCATGTGCCGTCATATACATGTGTCGTATCGCGTGTCCATGCAACTTACATGAAAATAGATACCCTTATAATACATGTCAATGATACAATGGCTCATTGAAGCAAACTTATAAATAGTTTCATATGCAATGAAGCTCACGTGCCAAAGCAGATAATCATGTACCAATGAGAACAATAACGATAACAATGCCATAGGTTTAGTGCCAGAAAATTAAGTTTTCAAAACATACTTTGCTCCATGTATTTAGCAGACTCGATTTCCCAACATTTGGTCGGCCAACAATTGCTATCTGAAGGTAATTTATTAAGGAATTAATACAAATTCATAAATATGAGTAGAAAATGATAGTATATTCCAGAAAAGCATGATGAAAAGGCACAAGAATGTAGCATGACTGATTGTTCTGCTATATTAAATTAAAAGGTAAAGTGGATAAGAGTAACCATTTGACAATTTATATAACATCATATGCAAAAATTGAGCAAAAAGAAAGACATCATATGGTTACAATATAGAAAGGGGAAAATAGAAAGTCAGTGAGAAGCCAGAGGCAATAGTCAAAGATAGCGTGTTCTACAATATATTCTTCCAATATATTTCCCTTCAATATGCTAGCGATATTCATCAGAGATTCCATGGCACAACGTACCTGGAATCCAGACTGAAGAAGTTTGTCATAATTGGCAGTTTCCAAAGCATTTTCCACCTCTTGCAACATCCCATGTATCTTATCTATAACCAGGTTCAACTCAAGGGTAGGCATCTCATCTTCAAAATCAAGACGAGCTTCAATCTCAGTTAGCAACTCAATGCACTGAGCTCTTAATGATTTCACCAAAGAAGAGAAGCCTCCCTTTCACAAGGAATAAAATTCAGGAATGCCAGCGTAATGTCAACTAAAGCCAATGAAATTTAAAATATGAAATAAGTCACCTGTATTCCTGCCCATGCAGAATCTGCAGAAGCCACCGACTTAGCTGATAAAAATTTGCCCACATTCTCAGCTTGGGAGAGATCTAAACGACCATTTAGAAAAGCACGAAGAGTGAACTCGCCTGAGAAATTGAAAGGAAAAAAAAACATTCAGCTTCAAAACATTATATTCCATATTACATTGCATTTGCACAATAATATGGGGGTGCTTGAAAGTGGATAAATTAAACCACATTTTAAATTTAGTGTATTTCCATTATACAGAATCCAAACTTACATAAATGCATATTCCAATCCACTTCCAATTACCCAATAGCCCCTAAGAGATGGCATATTTAGAAAAGAGTTCGTATTCTATGCTATCTAGATTGTCTGTTGCATGAAGTTACAATTTAAATGGGTTATAGAAGTTGGGATGCTTCATTTCTCAGTCCATATAGAAGTTCTTATATGGTTGGGGGCTGGGGGACCATAAAAGGAAATATATGCTAGATGAAACCGCTCAGAGGTTTAAAGAGGATGTTAGCTGACACAATACAATGCTCTCCAAATTGATTCTCCTGTCAACTAGTAAGCTAAGTAAGATAATAGCCTTTTCAAATATTACGTGAACAACAATAAAAGAGAAAAATGAAAGACCTGGTTCTGCAATCCTCGCCCCAGCTTCAAGACAAGCCCTCAAAACGCGATGTAGGCATACTTCACTACCATGACACTGAAGCTCAACCACATCTTCACGAGTGTATGATTTTGGGCCCAACATGGGAACCACCAGCACCTAGAAAAAAAATGAACGCCATGCTAATTGCATTCGACTTAGAAGCATTCTCCAAGCAAGACCATCATTTGACAATTAATGGACTACGCACATTTCCTCTATCCCTTTGTCCTTATTAAAAATGTAAAGCATGCAATATAAAAGAAGTTCGGCATCATTCTCGCAAACTATTCAGAGAAATAAATTTATTTAAGGAAATTTCTGAAATGAAATCCTCTTGGTCAACTGTAGTCTGTCGACTGTAGTTCTTTTTCTCCAAGACGAAAATACATCAAAAGTAGATAATTCCAAACAACAATATTTTAGGAGATACTCAAAAACCTTAAAATGGGTACACCATTCTTCCTCGTTCATTTTTTCTATGCACAAAGTTCATTTAATAATGGAAGAAAAAATCACAACAAAACCCAAATTCATATCTGTAGTACCTCATCAACAACATTCTCGTGAGAATCCACTACCACACCATACTCCACAACATGGCTAATTGGCCTCCAGTCATGCCTTCTTCTCTTCTTCGAAGGACGAAACACACGCCCGGCAATAGACACCGCAGACGGGCCTGATAAACGGACCATACCCACCGCAGCAGGTGGTCCACACAGGGAACTCACAATGGCTGCAATTGTGCTGGAATTCACAACTGATTCAGCCGAGGTAACTGCTCCATTCCCCAACCTTTCATCTCTGTTTAATACCAATTTGTTTTCTACAAAACAAAATGATAAAATTTTCAAAATTCACATTCATAAGTTGTGCCGGTTTAGGTGTGAGTGTGTTCCGCAAAGAGACATAAGAAAGTTGTGAGATATATGGTTTCCAAAGTTTCAATCTTATTTTTTTTTTTTGTGGGTGTTGCAGAATAACTGAAGATAGAAGGTAGTGAATACCTTTAGCAGCTTTCGGGGTGACCTGGGGTATGAGGCTGGTGGGTTTGGGGAAGGAAGAGAAACAGATAGAGAGTTTTCTGTGAATTGGGATTGACAGTTTGGGAAAGATGGATGAGACGATGGTCGGAGAAGGTGACGGCGGCAAATGGAGGAGGAGAGAGCTTAAGGCCTGTCTCAGAGCCATTGTTTCTTGCAAGAGGTTTGGCGGAAACTCATGCAGTTATATATAAATCATAAAATTAGGTAGTATAATTTTTGGACGTATCCTCCACTAAAATTTTGATGAATTTTAAAATCTTATAAATTCAAATAAATTTCGTGTATTTCAATAGATTTTCAAAAATTCTATAAAAACCTCGTCAGATATTGTGAAATTTCTAAAGATTTGATTGTATCTATTCTTAAACTTGAAATCCATCCAAATCTTTTAAAATTTCTCTACCAATAAAGTCTCTTATAAATCCACTAATTATCAAGGATATCTCAATTTTAAAGGATTTTATTGAATTTCATTTGAGGAAACCTAAATTTTTCATATTTACATAGAGAAATGAATAACAAAAAAATATATTCCAGCACAACATTCAGCTCTAATTTAGATTAATTTGTAGTTTTTATTTATATATTATGTGGCCTCATTTTAATAGACGTGACTTGATTTTGTTATATTATTACTTGATATTACCAAAATACAAGTGTTGGATAGGTCACCGTTTATAAGTTATTTTGTAAAAATGTCATACTTACAAAAGAACAAGTCGTAGTCAGGCAATTTTTAGGTCACGAGCGCATATTTATGTTTGTGACCAAGGTCACAGTCTCATGTCTAACACTCCAATTTGTGCAGGATCAAGGTCACAAGCAATGCCATGATTCTTATACAGAAATAAGAGAATAGATTAATATGCCATTTTACCTTTGCTTTGAGGAGATGCTGGAGTTCGTTGCACTGTTGTTTAACATATTGAATCAAGTTTAGATTCATTATTGAAAATGAATTAACAGATTGTGAACTTTGCAATTGTTTCTAGATTCCAAAGGATAAGTGAAGGCTAGTATTGGAAGCATTGTTTCTGATAGTTTTTGGGTAATTTTTGTTGATGGTGATGTTGGCAGTTGATGGTGGTGGTGGTGCTTGCTGTGGTGGTAAGGTGCTAGCGGTGGTTGTACAGATGGTGGTGCTTGCTATGGTGATGAGGTGATGGTGGCACTGATGGTGATCACAAATGGTGGTGGGGTGGGGTGAATAATGTCTGTGATTAATTAGTTAGGTTATTGTAATCAATAGATTGGTTAATTTGTAACTAATAAATAATATGTTACCTAATAAATGTGAGATTGCGATAAAATTTATAATCATGAATTACAATTTGTTAATTTATGACAAATTAATTTGATAATTTATGACTGTAAAATAAATTGTGACATATAAAAATTGTGATTTGTGATCAAGAAATAGGTCATGACCAATTCATTTATAATTGAGAAATAACATGTGACCAATTGATTTGATAATTTGTGACCGTGAAATAAGTTATAACCTATAAAATTTGTGATTTATGATCGAGAAATATGTTGTAACCTTTAAAATAGATCTTTAATTAATATAAGTTGCACTTGGGATAACAATAGGTCACAGTCTAATAACACCGGGTTATAATGATCACATTACAGGGCACAAATATTCACAGTGAAAACAAATTTGATTACATACATTCACAAATGCACAAACTTGGTCATAGAGAGTCATAATTAACACCTAAAAGGTCACAAATAGACACCATTAACAAAAAAAAAAATTAGTCACAAAAAGTCGTTCAGATATTACATCATAAAACACCGTTAACATAGATATAGCCACATATAGTCATAGTCAAGATGATCTCACAAACAATTACATTTAGAAAGACTTGGTCACAGATAGACACATTTAAGAAATACTTGGTCGCATACAATCAAAGTTAAGATAAACTTGGTCACAAACAATAACAACTTAATGATACAGACACATTTAAGACATACATGGTCTCAAAAAATCAAAATCACACAAACCTAGTCGCAAACAATAATAGTTTACACAGTCTTAGTCATAGAGAATATCAGCATACATATACTTGGTCATAAATAGTCATTGATAAACTAAACTCAGTCACATATAGCACAAATAACACATTCAATAGGTCAAAGTTATGCTGAGATTTTATGAAATACAGAAACTTGTTCATAACACATGATTTTTTATGTCACATAATGAATTCAGAATTTTTCATCAATAGTAAATCTTAGTTGAATAATATATTAATTCAATTTATCCAACAATACACAGTTTGTGAATAAAATGAAAGAACCTCTAGAATAAAAAGACACTTAAAAAATCATATATTTTACTCGTTAATAGCACTAAATGCCCATACATTTCAATATAATTGAGCAAAACGTCTCTATATTATGTGACATCATCTTAATAAATGTGACTTGACTTTGTTATATTATTACATGATATTACCAAAATATAAGTATTTGGTAGGCTACCGTTTATGAGTTCTTTTGTAGAAAATGTCACATTTATAAAAGAACAGGTCATAGTCAAGCAATTTTTAAATCATAGACGTATATTTATATTTGTGATCAAGCCCACAGTCACATGTCTCACACTCTAATTTGTATAGGATCAAGGTCATAAGTAGTGCCCTGATTCTTATATAGAAATATGAGAATTGATTAATACGTCATTTTGCATGTGCTTTGAGGAGATGTTGGAGTTCAATGCATTGTTGTTTAACATATAGAGTCAAATTCAGATCCCTTACTGAAAATGAATTAACAGATTGTGAACTTTGCAATTGTTTCTGGATTCCAAGTGATAAGTGAAGGTTAGTGTTGGAAGCATTGTTTTTGATTAATATGAATGTTTTCTATGTATGATCTGGGAAAAATCTGGAGTTTTAGATGAGAGAGTTTTTTTGTGGTTTTTGTTGGTTGTGATGTTGGTCGTTGGTGTTGGTGCTAGCAATGGTGACGGTGGTGGTGCTTGCTGTGGTGGTGGTGAGGTGCTAACAATAGTTATACTAGTGATGGAGTTTGCTGTGGTGATGAGGTGCTTGCAATGATGGTGGAATTGGTGGTGGTCACAAATGGTTGTAGTATCGATGGTGGTAGTGATGCATGTGATGGTATGGTACGGTATGGTGTGGTGTGTTGGGGATGGGTGGCATGGGATTAATAATGTTTATGATCAATTATTTGGGCTATTGTGACCAAATATATTGTTTAATTTATGACCAATAAATAATATGTGATCGATAAAATAAATAATTGTGACTAATAAATAATATGTCTAAAAATGTGAGATTGTGACTAAATTTATAATCATGAATCACAATTGGTTAAGTTGTGACAAATTAATTTGATAATTTATGACCGTAAAATAAGTTGTGGTCTATAAAATTTGTGATTTGTGATCAAGAATTATGTCGTGACCAATTAATTTATGATCAAGAAATTACTTGTAATCAATTAATTTGATAATTTGTGATCATAAAATAAGTTATAACCTATAAAAATTTGTGATTTGTAACTGAGAAATAGATTGTAACCCGTAGAGAGTCACAGTTAACACATAAAAAGTCACAAATAGTAACTATTAGCAGAAAATTGGTCACAAATAGTCATTGTTAACATATTAGATCACGAAACACCGTTAATATAGACATAGTCACATACAGCCATAGTTAAGACAACGTTGGTCACATATAGTCAAAGTTAAGACAAATTAGGTCACAAACAATCACATTTAAAAAAGACTTGGTCACAGTCATAGACGAACACGTTTAAAAAACGCCTGGTCACACAGGTGCACTTTGAATCACCTCAATTGAATATCAACAAATAAAGTTATGATGAAAATAATGACAACTGATCAAAGACCGCTCACTGGCTGCCCACTAGGCGCTAGAGCTGCAATTCTAGGGACAAAAACCATAGTTTGCATAAAACTATTATTTTTCTATCACAATTAACCTAAAACACTTTCATTATAAATATACAAGCCATGGAACATCCCAAGGTGTGTTTAATCATTATTTTGCCTGAGAAATCTCATTGTTGAAGATCATAAATACATTCCATGGATTTTATTTATTCAATCCATAAATCTTTGTTTATATATTTGATCTCATATATCGATCTTTCATTAGTAGTGTCTAGTTGTAAGTCAAAAGTTTGTTATTTGAAAGCCAAATGCATATTTCAATTTCTCTTGTATCAACCTTTAGATCAAAACGCATAAACATCAAACACCAAAATAAAATCCTACCTTCACCAATTAGCTTTCAGAGTTTTGGAGTTTTGGGAAGAGGCACTTGGAGTTCCATCTCTCGAAAACGAGGTTCGCTCTTACTGATATACATGAAGAGAAAGGTGGTACAGAGTTCTAGTGAGTGCGGGAGTGCACAACCGAATGAGTTCCTATGTGATTTATAAGTTACGTGGCTAGAGTCAACTAAGGTTTAGTATGGTTTAGTAGTGTCTGGACTAATTATAAGTTAACTTTTCTAGTGGATTTTACAACAAGTTTGCCCAGATGTTTTTGCTCATGAGTCGGGATTTTTCCCGGTGATCATATTTAGTGTTATTTATTTACTTGCTACTTTGATCTGAATGTTTGAGATTGTTTAACCATATGAATTAATTAAATTAATTACCTTAATCATTTAGAAATAATTAATAAGTGATTTGTTGCTTTTAATCGGTTTAATTCCGCATTTGGGTCTAAACTATTTGGTAAATTTATTCTCTCAATTGGTATCGAAACTGAATTGCGATCCTTGACCCAATAATTGTCTAAACAAGGCAATCATATTTTGATGTAGAAATTGAGGATGATACGGATATTCATGAGGCTATGACCAACTGTATAATAAGAGTATCAAGTTACATAAGGTTAATATGCCAGTCTTTAAGAAACAACTTGAATTAGAGAAAGAGAGCCTTATAGTTAAATTTGATGAGTCTACCAATGGATTGAATGAATTAAGGGTTGAGAAGGAGTTCTTAGAAATTAATGTTAAAACTCTTATGAGTGATCTTGAAAAATCAAATGCCCAACTCCAATCTTTCTCTAGTGGATCTAAAAAGATTGATAACATGATATATCTTAATAAAATAGCTGAAAATAGAGGAGATTTAAGCGATAATGAAACAAATTCTCATACTGCTTTCTCTTAAATATATATATGTACCTGCCTCGATCAAGCTTAAGATACAAACATTGAAACCTAGAGGTGGTCCTAATTTTATCTCGTTGTGCACTATTGTGTTAAGCTACACATAAGACCTAAGTATCGCGAGCTCTTAAGTAGGAACGAGAGCAAGAATGTAGGTGCCTAGTGACCGAAATCATATGTACAACATAGGTTTCCTACACCTAAGATTCAAAATATGAAACCTAGGTTTGCTCCTAAATTTGTTCCACTTGTCACAATTATGATGAGTTAGGTGACATTAGACCTAAGTGTCATAAGCCATTGATTAGGAACAACAAATAAGATCTAACTACTCATGTTAGATTCTTGAATAATCAAGTGAGTCACTTGACAGCGTCGATAACTCATCTAACTAAGACTACATCTTCATCTAAGAAGATTTGGGACAAGAAGAGTGAACTCATTGATCTAAGTGATGATATTAGTTGCGATATTGCTTGCATTGCTCTTCATGGTAAGAGTTTTTCCATGCCTCATTGATTAGGCATTTATGTACATACATTTGCTTTATTCATGATATCTACTTATTTATGTATGCGCTCTACACTTTTCCTTTTTTTTTTTTTGTTTGTTTTGTTTTGTTTTGCATTATTGTTAATGAAAAATAAAATTTTGAAAATTTGAAATATAAAATTGTAAAAAGGAAAAATGATTTTTCACTTAATATTTTTCTGGACATGTTAATTTGTGATGAAGTACTGACATAATTAATGAATAGTAAATAAAGTTTCCAGGAATACTTAGTATATGTTATTGTGTGTATAATCTACAATGCACACATTAAACTCTTATGAGTAAGTTTTGATTGCATGTGTGAGATTTAAGATGGCGGTCATCTGTTTGGTAGGTTGACTTTAAATATGCAATGACCTTTAAACTAATTGACCTAAACTCTTGTATATTTCCCTTAAAAGAAAGATGATTATTGAGTTTCAAAGAAAAAAATATTTGAATTACATAAAATCTTGTGAGACAATTATATATTTTTTCTTCGTATATATATGATTTGAGTGGATTAACCTGAAGGGTATCTTAATACATGGTGTTGTGTAAGTCATTCGACTTTGGAGTCATCGACTTAAAACTCGTTATAGGAGGCCATCTCAAGTTTAGAACTACTTAGCACGTCGACCGACTTAGGCATTCAAGATACATTCCATTGCATCAACACAATTAGTCACTACTACGATAATTATAATAATTAAACAGTAAATGTAACATAAATGCAACTAATCCAAATAGACGTGATAATTACAAGAAATAAGTAATACAAGTGAATTGAACATGTGTGGAAGATGGTGGATTTCAGAATGATCTGTTTATTTTCTTATGGAAGGCAACAATCGCCACCTAAATCCTAATATTTTCCTCTTTTTTGAAAACCAAATGTTAAGAGAATTAAATAAGCAAAAATTACTTACAATCGGTAATAGACCAAGCCAGCTTCAACTTCTCCCAATCAAAAACTATGAGGTAACCCATCAGGAAGTTTTCTGCATGAAATGTAATTTTTTTGCAAGAATTGTTATTATGCACAAATTACAAAAGAAAATAAAAAAAATTCTAATGTTACATACCTGCTAGTTGTCAATTGCAAGATAAATATTCCTACCGGGTGTTCTTGTGTGCCAAAAGAGAGGGGAGCAAAAGGAGAAACAAGGAGGTACGATAATGTCATTATGTGCATAGAAATAAGTCCTACGATACCAATATTTTCGTCCATAGGATGTACGCCTAAGCAACTTAATTCACATTGTCAATTACTTATTCTCTCAACCACTTTTTAGCGCAAAAGCCACTCCAAGACATACCAAGTATAAACAATTCTTTGTATAAACATCATATGCTAGGATTTTGACAACACATTGTTGACAACCATCGTTATAAACAAATGTTGTACACTTAGATTTATTCTAGTTTTTTCTTTGAAGGGGATCAAAGTTGGAGATCGAGTGTGATGTAATTACGGCCTAACAAGTTAGCAAGAACATTTCCTATTTCGAAAATTGACCTAATAGTGGGATCTTCAAAAAAATTTATATCCCCTTAACAATTGCTTTACTTAGAACTTTGTTGAGAATTTAAGCTGCAGTCTTTACTGCTTTTATCTAGAGAGATTCTGCTGTAGTGTGGGACGATTCCACATTCCTCTAGAAATTTAACAACATGCCTTGGACGTTGTTCTCTTGATCCGTCATATCGTCATAGTATTCACCACTATCGTAAGATCTGACATGTTAAATTCTTTTACTGAGTTGA
>CAIGRP010086026.1:0-10766 GCA_903798385.1 Fraxinus cuspidata | reverse complement strand
AGGATAAAGGTGGGGTGTAACTAAAGATTATCTTATTCATTTAGGTTATGCTCGTATATTGATCTTCTAATATTTTTTTCTTTCCTTTTTTTTCTCAACTTCGTATTGATTCGGCAATTTGAGAATAATTGATAGGGTGATTATAATTAAAACACACATTCATGCCAATGCCAATGCAAATACTATTACTATCTACAGTCTCAGCTTTTTCAGGCTTCCTATGTCATGTCGGAGTGTAATACGAATTTCCTTCATGTTTTGTCATAGGTTGCTGCTTAAAGATTCAAGCCTTATCCGAAATATCACACCAGATTTATATATAGGCGATGACCTAGTCCGAACACTTGCATTCCCACTAGAATTACTGCCAATTATATATCAATCACAGCCTATAGTTTTTCTTGTGCAAATGGTTTGATATTTTGACCGGAATATCAGGAAGTTGATGTACTTCATTCATCAGTTTGTTGTTTACATAGAAGATTCATATATTTTTGCTTTGATTATTTTGTGAACCAGTAAATTATAGTTTTGAGGTTGTTGCCTCCGTATTTTTATTACAAGAGTGACTTATCCTAATAAGGTTAAGTGCTCCCCCCCCCCCCCCCCCCCNTAGGAATCTTGAAATTCATTACACCCAATGCTTGGAAGCCTTCATTTTGTATCACAACATCTAAAAATCTGCTTGGGTTAGTCAAAGATCGGAACATGAGAAGGTGTGCATAAAGAAAGATTATGGTGCACCAACACGGACATGTGTCCGACATGATAAGTATCAAACACGTCGACACGCGATTTTTCAAAAAAGTACCGATACAACACGTCACCGACATGTTGATTAAATTGTTAAAAATTCTTCATTTGTATAATATAAATTTAGTTTTACAAATTTAGCTTTATACTGATTATCGATTTTTTTACTTGAAATCTTTTAAATATTATGTAAAATATTTCTTATAAAGTAAAAAAATACTATTAATAAGGCAAAAAATTAATATGAAATATCACCGATGCTTAGCATAAGATGAACACCGATGCTTTATATATTTTATATATATCCATTTCAAGAACAACTGAAGGATAAAGAAAAAAATTATTTTTGTTCCAATCTTTTTATGAAAAAATAACCATTTCTGCAAGCACTATGAGTCCCATTTTTGTTATTGTCATCCTCTTCACCTGGTGTCTACATTTGAAGAAATTCCGTCCTCGAAATTGCCTTTTTGCTGTCATTTTTGCCGCTGCAAATGAAAGCAAGAAAGAGGGTTGTTCATACTGTGTCATATGCCTTAACGACATTCAAGGCGGCGAGTGGTGCCGGAATCTGGCGGCATGAAACCACTCTTTCCATGTTGAGTGCACTGATGCATGGTTTAAGGGCCATTCCACATGCCCATTATGCAGAAATCAAGTTTCTCAGCTTTCTTCGCACAATGAAATTCAACGGAGTTTTATTTATCAGATTTTTCCATTTTTTGAGGATGTTCTCAGAAACATGTGTAATCCTCTTAATGATGAGCTTGCAACAATGTTTGTGTTATTCTTAGGTCTATTCATTGATTTTAGTTTTTATGTTTTTGTCTCTTGCATTTTATATCTTCTTTGTTCCAGAATTCTTTTGGTAATAACTGGAAAAAATGTACATGTAAATGTTATTCTCTCCGAGTTAATTATAGCGTCGATGAAAAATTAAACACAATTGAAAGATCGTGCAGAAGACGAAGTTGAAATATAATTAACAAGTAGCTGGTCTAATGACGTAGGAAATGGGAAATGTAGCACATACTATTTGAGACAAGGTGATGAATACTTCGTAGAGTTTAACCATATCATATGGGTAGACATTAGGATATATATAGTTCAATTATGTCGAAAACATTAAAGGTCGAAATCCATGTTTAAGGCTGGCTTGCCAAATTTTGTCGGTGTCGAACAAGGTGTCCCCGCACTCGTTCACTTTCCATCCTTCTAAGGCATGCACAACCCCGGCTACACGCCAAGCACTCATAACTTTTCTTGGCAACCAATTCTGCATAAAGTGTTTCACATGAACCAAATCAGGTTTATGAAAATTTGAATGACATTGATGTTAAACTTGCAAGATTGAACCCCAAGTCCCAACAGTATGTTACTGGTTCGAGTAGAGTCGCCTCAGTTGTCTACCTGATTTGCTTGCAATTTAAGATATTTCGAGAAGTAAAAGAGACAAAACATTGAAGTGGCTCACCTCACAAGAATGCAAATTTCCGAGCGATGGGGGAGTCACCATAGCTGGAGTATACTGGTAGAAGGCGTCATTCCGTGCTTTGTTTGGAGGAAACTTCGAGAAAGGGATGAACAGTGTTCCTTTTGGTGCCCTCATTTGTTCTTCTTCTGTCAGCTCATCTCCAACTAGCCATATCTACATATCAAATGAGAGGGTTGGGTAAAATCCTTTGATCCTCTTCGAAGAAAGAATAAACATAATCACATATCAAATGGAAAAATTGATGCTTATGCTTTCATATGGAAGTTTATGGTATTAACCTACTCGAATGCCCTTTAATCAAAGCCTAAAGAATAATGATATTCATAGTGAGGATTACCGGTAGTTTCCCTACGTGGTATACTCGTGACAATTTGTTAGCATCAAATAATAAACTGCGATAGTTTTCAATATGAATAACATTACTGAAGCATAAAATGAAGAAATGCTTACCTTCTGAGTATAGCTTTTAGAGAGTACTACTTTACTATGAGACTTTGCAGCTAGTTTAAGCTCCTCATGCTCATTATCATACAATGTACTCACCTGCCATAAACTATCACTCGTTAGAAGATTACGAGATATTTTTTTCCTTTTCTTTCTGAAGAATAGAACGGTCAAGTCGTGTTTGGCAAATAGGACTGGACATGATCATGTAATAGTCTTGTTGAGTTCAGGTATGTGTTATCAGTGGATGTGTTGAATTCAACTTAACTTTTCAGATCAAAATAGACAATTAGGATCTCTATAAGTTGCGATTTTTCACATACCTGGATACCCTTTTGGCACAAAGCAACAACTATGGAGTACGCAACCTTGGACAGCTTGCCTCTGAAGAGGACTTCTGTTGTTCCTTTCGGAATGCTATTAAGGACAATAGCAACAATCAAGCTACTTCCATCTACCACCTTTATATTTATCTGCGGGTGCTTTTCTATGTAGATTGCTCCATTTCTATTAAGTTCCTCATCCTGCAATACGAGGATAGTGAACTTTCTAGAAATTGTTCATTATGAAACTTCTTTCTTTTTAACACTGATTTGTCCTTTCGTTTGATCAGTAACCATTATGCATTCAGCAACAAGCAAAAAATACATGCAAAGATCAAAACAAAAGACTTGATTGGTGCAAGCTTCTTATAATGGAGGAAAATGCAGATCATATACTGCGAAAATCTTGCCTGGTTGAGTAGACCTAGACTTAGCACCTTGGCGCCTCGTGCTTCTGCTTCGAGTATGGCTTCTTCAATCAATCCATTGATAGCTTTTTTTTGCCATTTAGTAAGATACTACAAAACCATCAAAAGCATGTAACTCAACAAGACATTTAACCATTCTCCTTTAACTTATAATACTAAAATACGACATTCTATCAGGTAGAATTTCTTGCCTGCACATTGTATCTTGGAATTGCCCATGACTGCAATCTGAGTTTCTCCAAGGAATTCCTCTCTACGATAAACGAGCGTCCACTCACGAGATTTAACACGACAGACCACCATGTTACAGGCCACATCAACCACATGTACCATTTGGAGTTCTGAGGTTTAGAGGCAAAAGAAGCAAATCCAATTTGGAGGTGAAAAATTGAGTCTAGTGTCGTTAGATGTGTTAAATGTACCACATCAGGAAAATCTTCCTTCCTTTCTAGTGAAATCTCATACAATTTATCAGTAGACTTGTCCATGGTGCCATAAATGTAGTCATAGATTGGCATGAACAATGAATAATTGGTCCGGAATTGTGTATGATGCAAAGAATGAAACCTGTTTATCAAAGAATCAAACTTTTCACATGTAAATGTCAAATAACAAATTCAAACTCATCTTTCAAGTGGTGGATTTATAATTTTCGATTTACTTCAAATGTGTTTCAAGTTAATCATTCTGTCCATTTCCTATAGTTTGACTAATAGAAAAGGTAACATGGCATAAAGTTATTGGCCAATTACGTAGTTAAGTAGATGGTTATGTCAACTTTTTCGTTAGTCAAACTAACTTTTACGGCCAAAATGATCAATGATACTCTATTAGGTCATTAACTATAACTCATAAGCACGTTCACAACTATGATTGGATAAAATTGAACAATACATAAATTCTGATAGTAAAGTGAGCCGAAAAAACTTACGAGGGTGTATACATGAGATATTTGAGAGGAGGAAAGATGGAAAAAATCCATTTAGGAATGAGCTCAAAGTTGCAGTGTCCCATATTGTTCATGAGATCAATGTAGGTAATGTATCCAAAGAGAGATCCCACAGAGGCAGTACCACTCACCACTGTTGTAAGCAATGGAATTGCGAATAGCAAAAAATATGCTATGTGCTCAGCAAACGGATGTATAACAGCTGCCATTACAATCAATAACATCATAAAATGTTATAGTTTTGTTTTCCTTAAAAAAATAGAAAAGTAGTTTGTCTGAGCTTATAATAAATTGTAAGTATTGGGTTTCGAGAAATGTATTATTAAAGATTAGAGGAAAGTTGTAGATTTCATGAAATAAGAGAATAAAAATAGACTACGACAAAATTATTATCAATTATAAACTTTGACAATATGGGTATATATTAAGGGCTGGAATTCTTTTCCCACTGGCCACTGTTTCGATGGTTTTCGATTTGACACCTTCTGTGAGAATTTGAAAAAAATAAAAATAAAAATAAATCAGTGATTGTTAATTATTTTAGCGTAATTGTGGGCGATCTTTATCAGTAGAGTTTAATTAAAATTGTATTTCTCAATCCATTAAATCTATGATTTTTGATTTTTTAATAATTATTTTTATAAATTTACTCTCTAGTTGTATTCAACCCCCGTATTTTGTTGAAAACTAATTATAAATAAAAATATAATAACTAACTACTCATAGCAAAAATAAATAAATAAAAAATTCTATAATAAAAAAATTACTTAGAAGTCACTTATATGATAAAATTTCATTTTGGTGTAAAATAAAAAAAATCTTATAAAGAAAAAAAATACTATGACAAAAATTTACTTATAAAGTATAAAAAGTTATTTTACATACAAATTAACTTAGTTATAAAATTTTCGTATAAGTTAATATTTCACTTTTTGAGTTAAAAATGAAGTTATATGTAACAAACTACTTTTGAGTAAAAAAAAATCATGCAAGAATTTACAAATCGAAAATTTCACTAAGCCCTTGTTCGTCCCCATTATTTTGAAAATGCATTTCTTTTCTTATTTTCAACCATACATTTTTCAATAAAATAATATTACATGCAAACTCAAAACTTTTCCTTATCTTTTAACCACACATTCTCTATCAATCTACTATTCTAAAATACATTATTAGGCAAAGAAATGGGGTTCAAACAGGCACTATGTAAAAAAATTGGATGTCATCTTTTGAGAGATATTTAGCAAAAAGAGTTTGGACGTAACATACTTCTTGAAATTAGCTTCACATTTATATTCAATTTTCTTCAATTTATAATCCAACAAAAAATAATTGACATGCAAGAGTTTATTCAAATAAACAATAATTAGTTCAAAGGTTAGTTCACACATAATAGAAAATGACTCGGTAAACTATGTAAACCAATATTGAATCGAAAGAAGTAACATACACAATTAACTCATATTATTGACACATATCTATCACTTTTTAGATATGGGCATATATAGTTTTATTTTTTGAAAAACTTTCAGAACCGTTAGATAATAAACTCGAAAGCATGCTAGGGATTCGATTGTTTTAAAAATTGTTACTATAAATCAATCAAAATCGAACCTCTCACAAACTCTGAAACCGATACTAAGGGATTGCTTGAGAATTTTGATGTACAGGTTACGGAGATTTAATTTTAAAGTATCGATTTTATACATTTATGAGGGATATGATTTTGGGTGATTTTTTATAGTTGTTTTGAAAGAGTCCAATCCATATGTAGGAGTTCATTATCCAATGGTTTCAGAAGTTTTTAAAATAATAAAATTGTATGTATGTTCTTTAGTGAAATTTTAAATTTATAATTAAATTATAAATATTTTTTTGCTTATAGGTAAAATTTACATTTATAAGTTAATTTTTTACTTTTAAATAACTTTTACACGGAAGTGAATTTTTACTTATAAATAACTTTTTTTGATAATTTATAAGTGCATTTTTGTCTTATTGCTCGTATTTTTATTTTATAAACATCTTTTTAAACAAAAGTGAATTTTTGTCTTATAATAAATTTTTATTTATAAGTAATTTTTTTAGTCAAAAAGTAATTTTTTTTGCTAATAAATAATGTTATATGTGATAAGAAATTTTTTACATAAAAGTGAATTTTTATTTTATATGTGATTTTTTACTTATAAGTAAATTTTTTAATTATAAAGTAATATTTTCTTATAAGTAAATTTTTAATTAGTATATTTTTTTATTTACAAATTAGTTTTGAATAAAATATGTGGGTTGAAAATATATTTTATTGATGGTAAAATTAGAAGTCAATTGGAGAAGGATTGTGCCATTTGTACATCAATTGTGTTCACTCATGTTGACACTTGATGTGTAGTCAAGAAATAAGTGAGTGAAAAAACAAGTTTTTAAAATTATCAAATGAGATAATGACACGTGGTATGATGTAAATAAATGTGTAGATCATGATGTACGGCAAACATTAATTTGAAAAATAGCCAAAATTCACCTATTTGATGTTTTGAAAAATACGGCCAAAATTACACTATGTATGTTTTGAGTGATTTTTAAATCATCTAAAATCAGTGCTCCCAAAAAGGGGGGAAAAAGCACTGATTTTTTCAACATAAACGGTATCGCCTAAAAATAATCAAAATCGGTGAAAAAATTCCAAGCAGACCCAAAGCGTTCTTTATTTTAAAGTTGAAGAAACACATAAATTACTTCTTAGACTACATGATTAATAATAAAAATCGAAAGTAGTAGTATCTTACATGTAATGGGCTCGGTGACAATAGAGGAGTGGTGGTGTGAATGGTATCGAGAGTAGAGATAATGGTGGTGCAATGCTCTGTGCAGCCAATAATACAAATACTCCACCGGCCCCATGTGTAACAATGCTGTGATAATCACACCATCCGTCCTCCAAATTGGCAGCCCAGAAGCTCCATCCAGTGTTGTATTAAAAAAGTAAAGCAGAATTCCACTCAGTAGAATCTGATCATCCCAATTGGTTTCTCTATCAACTTGTTCGAACTCAATGCTCTTATCAACAATCCTGTTGTTGCCTTTGGCCGTTCTGTGTCGAGAAAATGAAATCCATACTTGGTTGTGGAGTGCTCTCCATAACAGAAATGGTATTATCAGAATGTTGAGATAGTCTATCTCGCTTTTCTCTTTCGTTGCTAATCGATAAACAGTGTGAATTGCCCATGGACTCAATATTACATACTGAAAACCACACAAAAATTACATACATATTAGGTTAGAAAACGAAGGCATCATGCAAGAAGGGAGTTTCGAACCAGAACCGACATGTTTAGTAACATTGGAAAAATGTTTTCGACAAAGAAATTTGTATGACTATTCATAGTAAAGATTACTGGTAGTCGTCCTATGGGTCAGGGGCGGATGCAGAACTTTGAAGTTAGGGGAGCACAATCGAACTTGCGAAGAAGTCGGAAGAAATTTTACAATAAAAAATTTATGTCCAAAAAAATCACACCCCATGTAATTTTACATCCGAAAATTTATATGGGATATGACTTTTTCGGATGTAAGATTTCGAAAATTTTTGATATCATATTCCATATAAAATTTCCTAATAAAATGATGAAAATTACATCGAGAAATTTGTATCGCAAAAATAATAAATGTTGATGAAATAATTCATTTTTAAAAAAAATATGCGAGTTAAACGTCTTTTTTTAAGATTCACGTTTAATGTATTTTTTACTATTTTAGATATATGTTTGGATTATTCGATATGCATATAATGTAGATTTCAAAATAAGTTTTTGAGCTGACATAAACTAAATGCTGATAATATAGTTCTCGAATTAAGCTTTAAGGTGATATAAGCAATTTGTAAATTCGATTAGCGTACGATCGTCGGAGAATTTTTTAAATTAGCATGTTATCGAAATTCAAATTTATTGTGATTTTGTCCATGTTTGGTAGAGATTAAAATCAATTTTTTAGTAAATTTTGATAAAAGTTAAACAGTTATGGATTTCATGAAATATGTTATTAAAATTAATTGTTATCTTTGATTTAGATTAAAATTTAGATTTCAAACAATATCAAACATAAAAAAAAAAATCTTAAAAGTTGGAGGACACTTGCCCCCCAGGACCCCCTGGGTCCGCCCATGCTATGGTTTATGCACGTATCGATTTGTTATTTGATGCATGAGTCAATAAAAAGTTTCCACATTAATGCATTAAATAACAAACTACCACGTATATATCACATATGACGAATACTTGTAGTATTCATTATGAATAACATTACACATGAATATTTCATAAGCTAATAACATGAACGAAAACAAAGGAATAATGCATTGATTCGAAATAACATACAAAATTTTTTAGGTTTCTGAATCATCACAGTGCATGTTCATAGGCGTACACAAAGGAAAAGTAATTTTCCAGGTGATTTTTTTTTTCTTTTTTAAATTCGTAATTGCTGAAAAAAATGAAGAGTAAAGAAAATAAATGTCTAGGTGTAATGTACCTTAAAATTTCCGAGCTTCTTCCATGGCCAGTCTGTGAGGAACCCTGGTGTTGTGGCCATTTTTTGCTCCTCAGTTCTTACTCTTTTTCTTTCAGAAACTGTGGCATTCAAGGGTCTTATATATAGATGGTAGGAAGGAAAAATACATAAAAATTATTTAAAAAGAATTATGATGAAATAGATAAATGTAAAAATGTAAAAATTATTGAAAAGGACATAAAAAGGAAATGGAGAATGGTCTGAAATTAAGGTTCACGTGCATCAAGCTTTCTTGTCTGAGTGATAGTGATAAGAGTTTCAATTAAATATTAATTATCGTAATTTTATAAGTACTTAAGAGATTAGTGGTTCAACTGATCATATTTTTATTTTTTCATTTTGGTACTGTGGTTCAACTGTTGAAACCACTCCGTTTCAAAGATATATTTATATTGTATATCAAATATATTAACCTCTCTAATTTTATTTTTTTTACTTGTAGATTTTTTAAGACAAAATTTGAATTCAATTTTTTTTTTCCCGCAACTTCAATACCATGTAAAACTACTTAGTCTTATAGTGCACGTCTTATTGTCAACCAGACCACTAAAGTAACATTTGTTTATTTCTCGTTTTGGGAATATTTGGACTAATTTTGTCAACCAGACCACTAAAGTAACATTTGTTTATTTCTCGTTTTGGGAATATTTGGACTAAATTGTTGTAAAATTAGAAGCATCACCGAATTTTGCATTCACCACATCTGAGAATATTGTCAAGAAATTGTTAGAAAGATTTCGTGTAAATATTTATGTCGTCACAGAAAATGGAATTTATTTATATTTATATGTTCGAAGAATCTTTTTAAACCCAATAATGCACCATATTTTTTGTGACCTTGTTAGTGAAATACTCCTAAACATACTAAACCATAGTATAATGAAAACTTTGATATGAGTTGTTGGCATAGTTCATCTAATACTACCTGTGGAATATTATCTGCAAATATTTATATTTATGTCCCCACCCACGTGTCTCACCTTTCTTATATTTGTTTTTTGTTTGGATTTGCTTAATTGCATTTTTTGAATTCAATCATGATATAAGTTCAGATTTTTTCGATAGAAAATTTTAACACATACCTACCATGACAACATTAAAAGAAGGGAAAGCAAAGCATTAACAAAAAAAAAAAAAAAAGGCCATCCANATTGTAATTTGATAGATTTTGTGTAATTATTGCACGTTATTCTGAAGGATTTGATGAGTCTCAAACGAATTAAAGAAAATAAAATTTAATTTAAAAATTTAAGAAAAGAAAATTGTACTCTCAAAACTCAACTTGTATGATTCAAATTTGTTGTGATAGTGAAATACTACAAATGAACAACATATTTATACTACATTTTGTACACAATAATTAATTGCTAATATATGAATTTAAACACTCATTAAAATTCATAGATACATGAATAGAAATAAATCAATTCATAATAATTCTAGATTCATGTAAATTAAAATTCATCAAGTCAATTCATTGAGTCTGGATTAATTTAAATGTTAATCAATTGAATTAATAACACAAAATTCATACATCAAATGAATTTTGTAGTATTTATTACATATTGAAAAACGATAAGTAAATTATTATTAAAATAATTGAATTGTAGTAGAATTAAAATCGTCCAAAAAATAATTTCCACTTGATGTGATATTTAATATATTATATGTAAACGTTACATCAATCATTCCTAGAAATTGTCTGTAGCTCCCTTTGAAGACAACAAGTGCTTCAATCTAAAAGAGAGCTTTGGATGGGGGAGGGTACTTCGGCCTAAAAGAGTTTCGGATAGAGATAGGGCTTC
>CAIGRP010086021.1:0-13006 GCA_903798385.1 Fraxinus cuspidata | reverse complement strand
ATTTTATAGATCAAATTCCAATATTTGTACAAATGTGTTAAATTCGTATAAACTAGATAAGAAAATTTTTGTAACACTTCGAATCCAAATATTTATATATATATATATATATATATATATAGTGGATTTGGGGCGTTACACCCCTCCTCCCAGAGCCTCATCCAGCCCCCAGAAAAAATGAAGAATATTATAACTTATATTTTACATGCACAACCATGTATCACACATCCTCTTCGTTCTCATAGTTTCTAGTACCCATAATTGTGGCCACTGACCAAGTAAGGGATTAGATAGGGTTACAAACATAACTATCCAGTTCCAATCAAGGGATCGGTAGATTACTGGTCAATCCTATTGATTGTCCTATGATGTAAGAGAAAAATGGGCAAGGAGAGAGCAAACCTTCTTCAGCTTCAATATTGTTGTGTTTAGGTGACAGAATGAAATACCCTCCTGGCCTCAAAATCCTACTCAACTCTAAAATAAGCTTAACCCCTGAAAATTAATTAAATGAAAAACCGTCCTGAATTCAGAGCTACTAATATCAATAAATAAAATAAACTAGAAAAAGAAACGATTTCTCAGAAGCTAAAGGGTGATGAAACAAACCATTTGAATGCCAAGCCATATTGCATTCTGAACAGTGAATTGCATCAAAAACACCACTAGGAAAAGGAAGCCTTCGTGCTGAAAAGGGGCTAACCACAGCAGGAAAACCACGCTCAAGGGCAAGCTGTGCCAAGTCGACTAGGTCATCTTTCAAGCCAAGTGCAAGGGTCAGCACGTCCTTCTCAAGTAAAGAAGCCCCAAAGCTTGAATCTTTACATCCAATATCTAGAACTATGCGAATGTTTTTTCCCCATTCAATGTCTGGTACCATCTATAAAGTCCAAATTCCTCCAAACATCAAATATGCAAAGTTGTTGAATCTTAAAAGAAACATAACCAAAATAGTATTCTGTAACAAATACAAATACTGTAACTATAATAAGGTAGACAAGCAGAGAGAGAAAGCACTCAGCAGTCTGCAGTAACAAGTGCAAACTTAGCATGGCAACGTCGTGTTTTGGTCAAACAAGTTAATCCCGAACTCAATCAAATCAGATTGGACAAAATTATACAACTATTCACCATGTATAGCAGGTTGGGTAAGTTAGTTCATAATACTATTTACCATAATACTATTTACAAGTCAATACAACACCTTGTAATAGTTAAAAGCAGCTTAGTTTGAATTAGTTTTCTCCTCTCATCTAGGAAATCACTAGATAGAATACCATCCAGACGTCTACTTCATTAATGAGAGTTTGATGTTCATTATTTCATTAAAAATGTTCCTATGTTTGGCCCCCATGTTTCCAAAAACTCATATTTTCAAAACTCATTTTCAACCACATATTCTCATAACGTAAACCCAAATTTTTCCTTATTTTTTAACCACACATTCTTTAACAGAAAATTATTGTAAAATGCATTTTGGCCCAAAAATGGGGCTCAAACAGGGGCTGTGTATATTTCTATAGTTGAACCACATATCAGTTTCTAAGCCTATGAAAACCAATATGTGCAACTCACCTCCTCAATGGAGTCTAAATAGTGCTGGATTCCACCCTTGAATACAGATTGGCTCTGAGGAAAAGTGAGATATTCCCCAGACTCCACAACCCAATCTTGCGACTTAACAAATGCAGCTAATTTTGGATGTGCCACATTTTTATTTAATATCTGCAATCCATATAGATTAGCAATGAGATATAGTTTTAAGCAAACAATGCTACGGTAAACAAACATAATTACCTTCACTTTACTTTCAGGCCAGTGCACAGGATCACCATAACCATCATGGGGCAGAGGAACAAGACACATAACAGGCAATCGAGGGCAACTCCTCTCATGATGACGATAACTCTGCAGTCTTCCACTTGCACTTTCAACGTCAATACAAGGAATGTAATTATGTTTGCTTCTTGTGTTACATAATTTCCAGGTATATTGTGCTTTTGGATCAAATAAAGGACCCAGTTTCTTTTTCTTCTTTCTGCTTCTTGAAACCTTATTTTCATCATCAACAGCTTCTTGATCCAAGTCTTCACTATTAGTTAAATCAAATTCTCTTTCTACCTCCTCCTTTGCAATCTCCTCCCCATCCAAATCTTCACCACTCTTACTATTCTCTTCCTCTTCCTCCTTTTCTCTAATTACCTCCCCAATCTCCGATCCCCCCTTGTTTTCTAGATTTTCCTCCTTATCCCCTTTCGGCAACTTTGAATTCCCACCCCCACTTTTCCCCTTACCTTCTTTTTGCTCCTTTTTCTGCTCTTCTCTAGGCTTAATTGGCAAGGACCCATTAATCTTCTTGTCTTTATCATCCAAACTAGGTTTCGATTTCACCTCTCTAGATTCATCACTTTCTTGACCTTTCTTTGGATCTTCCTTTCCAAAATGAATTTGAAAATCACTCACCTTCCCACTTGCTGCAGATACTGGTTCAGCAATATCATCAAAGCTTTCCCTTTGAGAAGTAACAGAAAATTTTGAAAAGACAGACCAAACAAATACAAAACACAAGCCCAATATTACGGTTGCTGTCATCTTTATGCGGAACCCACATGACTGGTATGAGCGTTTTACTTGAGGACCAAATCTTGTTATAGCCATTTCTCTATACCTTCAAATCATCCAAAATTTAGACTTCCAAGATATCAAGTTTAGCTGAAATCCAGCTGGAAAGATGTATGAGCAGTGAAGAAGAAAAAAGAGAAGTAAAAGACACAACAGAAAAATAGGACTAACAAATATTCTAGATAATAATAATCGACAGTGAAGTTTTAACGGTAAAGATTAGAAGTTACGGAAGATCCAGAAGTGGAATCGAAGAACTGTGAAAGAATTCAATTTGGTGAAATCATCCTCTGATTTATTCAGATTAAGAGTGATTGTTGAATCAAGATTGCCCTCGAAAATATGTGAAATCTCCAAGAACCATGCTGTAATAAGTTGAAAGATGATATTTAACAGAGGATTTTTTGGTAAACAGAACATAGAATTGTCATCTACCTCGTTTAAACTTTGAAAAATGATCGTTAACAGAGGATTTTTTGGTAAATAGAACACAGAATTGTCATCTACTTCGTTTAAACTTTATTGAGCCACCGTTTGGTGGGCTAAAAAGGGAAGATAATTCCATATGTATAGTAAATGTTACTCTCTCTCACGTGTGCGCGCCCCGCGCATAAATAAAAAATTCTCAAATGTGTGATCGTCACACCCTATTATGTGTAGATAAAATATTAGATAAAAAAATGAATGTACATATAGCATTGTCCATAACGGAAGTGGCAGTAGAGAGCGTATGAAGGTTAGATTTTTCTCTTTACTGATACTAGAAAAATTGTTCATGAAAAGCTCAGATCTTCAGTCCTATGTTGTTAGCAGAGGCTCTGGTTAATATTTTACATTCTAAGACGAATATTTTGGAGTCATTGGATTCGACAATAACGCGAGACAAAATGAGAGACACAGATGGCATTATTTATATATTCTTTTTTTGTTTTTGTTTTGTGTTTATTAATAGGAAAATAATTGTTTGGGTAATCAACATTAATTTTGGCATTCCTTTCAAAAAACTTTTAAAATTTTTGGCACATGCATACTTAACCTGTGCTTGACTCCGTTCTTTTAAAACCGTTTTTTTAATATACTCATTTTCAACCACGCGTTCACACAATAAAATATTTTACACGTAAATTCAAATTTTTTCATTCTCTCTATCCCTATTTATATAGGTTGACTTTGTTTTTCACACGAATTAAAAAATATTATTTAATATCATCGAAAAAGCAATTTTTACCAAAAAAAATTTCTATTTTATTTTAATTATCAACAACTAGTAGTAGTAAATTATAACCAGGCAAATTAAATAAACATATATTAATAAACAAACAAAACAAAATATTTTCAATAAGTATAAATATATACTTTTTAACAGGATTTGTACAAGGTGTTGTCATGGCAGCACCATATTGGACTGCTTTTTTTTTTTCTCTTTCAATGCAAACCCGTCAAGTGTTTTTCCTGTAACATTTCTGTCCATAAATCATGTACTCATAGCTTTGTTCTTGTAAATTTGTAATTTACTCACCATTCGAGTAAATTATTATTTAAAGATAAATAGGCGAACTGTTAGAAAATAAACTCCGGTGGCTTTCCTTATTCGCACAGTAGTTATAATAACACTACATTTTTCCCATAAATACTCTGCCCTTCGATTTTAATTGTATTAAAGGTTCTTAATTTTTACTCATTTCTCCATTTATGTCCTTAGCTCTAGAAATGACTATTTTCGTCCAAAAATTTTGTTGTCATTCTTTTAAATGATGAACAAATATTTAGTCACAATATTGTATTTATTGTTGCTTTTGCCTATTAAAAAATACAATCGATAAATAAGTCTTTTTACTCACTCTTAATAGAGTTTTGGGACAGAAATTGTCACATAACATTAAATTCATTTTTCTCATATATTGTTATCTATCGCATATTCAAAGTGACGACTACACTGGTGGAGAGGCACGAGTGTATACGGGGTAATGAAGATGACGTCTTTCTTTTTTGTTGTTAATTTTATTTTAAAAATTTATACCTTCCCTCGTAATATAGTGCATGTGCGTCACCTGATGATTTGATGCCATATTTGACAGAAATTTCTAAGGACTAATTAGCCAATGGAGCTAAAGGTTCGAGATTAAGAAGTCCGATTTTGAAAGTTGAGGACGAGATTGTCAAACACACTAAAGGTTGAGATTAGCATGTTTGGCTCCATTTTATGGATGAAAATTGACATCAACAGGCGACACTCCTCTGTTTCTCCAAAATGTATACAAGTCACCTCACTTCTCACAGAAGGAGTTACAATTTATCTATCTATTTGACCAACGGCTAGCAAATCCAGTTTCAAACAAGAATATAGTACATCTTTCATGGCCGTAATAAAGTAATTAGACCTAAATCTTCTCTTGATTACCATTCCAAGCTACTGCTTGCCAAAAACACTATAAAGCCTCTTCACAAGCTCCCTTTGGAAACCATATAAGTGGCTATTGTCCGGTAGTCATGGTAACTGACTGAACAAGGGGAAGACCCGAATCTGCCGTGGGAGTAGGTATAGAAGAATATTGTGTGGAGTTTGACTCGAGAGCCCTTTCTTGAGAAATGCTCATGTTTATCTTTATCCTGCACCAGAGAAACATTCAGTGATACTCTTCATTCTACTTTTCAAATTTTATCGGTTTTACATCCATGCATAGGGTATCATTTCCACATTTGTCAATTAACTTGAAGGAGAATGTGCAAGTTTTAGCATTTTCCAGAGAGCAGAGAATTCTTAGCAAGTGTTTGGGTTAAAAAATAAATAAACCCATTGCCGTCGACTTTACTCTTTAGGGATTTGTATACCCATGGAAGTCGTAAATTTTAAAGGAAAAAAGGACTAATTTTTACCTGTTATGTATGTTGACATATTCATCCGTTTCATCCAGTATCTCCTCCTGAAAAATGAATAATATGCAAGACAGAAAAAAGTAAGCAACAAAGGAAAATAGTGAAATAGCTTGATATTCAGAAACTACAGAACAAGCATTAACAGTTAAAGGGGCAAGAATAATAAAACTACCAGCACTTGGAAACTGGTAGTTTGCAATATTTAAAAATGAAGCAGGACCACCCTGTAATGGCCTCAGAGATAGTAACAGCCAGAACATTACAAAAAAAACCGCGTGATTATCAATCATAAAATGCTCTCAAACTATAGGAAAAAAGTGGGAGGGGAAGGAACAGCTGCTTAATATCGATTGGTTGAGCCAAATTCGTGTACCTGAAGAAGCTCCTCAATAACATCCTCCATAGTAATTACACCAACAACTTCTTGATTGGGTGGGTGTTCAGGAATTGGAGAATTCTCTAAATCTAAAATGCAATATGAGCAGCCTTTATGTTTCTTTTTGAAAGCAGGAGTAGATGGAGGACTTTTCTTTGTCACTTGGTCTACATCAGCCTTACTTAAGGTTTTGTCAGCATCAAGTGAGATGGATTTTATCACTAGGTTGTCAATGTCTGCAAATAGGACCCACCTTATCATGTTCCAATAAACACAAAGCAGAAGTTTTACATATTTATGTTATCAAGAAATCAGACTAAGAAAGGGAAGACAGGGAGCCTGTTATAAATAAATGACGTTTAGTTCAAAATGTCACTAATATATTACATAAATGTAGTAGAACTGAGGTATGGATGAAAAAATGAAAGAAACCAAAACTAAAATTGCATGTAATGTACTCGTGCTCAGATCGATGCAGTGGACAGTTAGTACGAACAAGATATATGAGCAATAACTTAATCAAATTGATAAATATGATACAAAGAACTGAAGAAGCGATGAGAAAGACAAGGGACAATAACAGGGAGATAGAAATCCAAAATAAAGAAAGAACAGAGAGTTAAAAAGGAAAAAAAAAAACCCATAAAGCCACTAGTCATGACTATATTGTTCTCAATGTTTAAACCTTCTTTGGTTTTCTGCATCGTCTCTTTTGTTTCATTCAGATCCTTATATACAGCAGCAATGTGACTGTGACCCTTCTGAAATTCATTTAGAATATCATAAAGTGGCATGTTTTCTGGAACCCTGAAAATTATATAAGCAAGGCAAAAGAATTAGCTAATACGGGGAGGGGAGGGAGGGAGGATGAACATAACCCAGCTACTCCTACCGAGTATAGTCGATAAAGATCAAAAATACAATAATTTTTTGAAGAAGATGCTTTATCCAAGTACATAGTAGCAGCATCATAAAATTACTAACAATCTGCCATTTTGGAAATAAAATTCTTTGCAGTGCTATTTATTTAAAATGGCGGGAGCAGAAAATCCAGTGTATCCTTACCAGGGTATTTTTCTTATTAACATTTTCCTCAGAGGAACTGAATGTTCAGGGTCAACAGCTAAGAGATTTTTAACCTGCACAAAATAGAGATAAATAATAGGTTTAAATTGGTTAGAAGGACAATGCCTAATTAGTTTCTGAGTGCATTTGAAAGCGAAATAGAAAAAAGTAACTTTTGAAGACAGATGCACAATTAATAACAAGTGATACCAAGAATGCCAATATCGTGATTGTGCATAGGAAGAAAATAAATTACCAGTATAATTCCAATAATGTTATTTGGATTTTTATAATAAACTGGAACTCTACTATGGCCCATTGTCATTATAGCATTCAGTGTTTCCCTGTGCAAGGATCATACATGGATTATGTTTATAAACGACATATATAGAACATAATGACCAGATTCAACAGCAAGTGATAGACGCACAAATTAAGGGTTCCATCTAGATCAATGGAAAATGCCTTCAATATAGGGGTCATGGCATCTTTAGCAGTCTTCTCAGTCATTTCCAGAGCCCCAGCAATTATTGTTGTCTCATCATGCGTCAAATCCCCACCCTTCCCAGCCTATTAACAAAATAAGATTATGCCATGTTAAACATGTAAGAAGAGTGAAGGTACAAACGTTTTTCCGTAGATACAATTATTTTGCGAAAAGCAATTCGATTATAATTTCGGCAAATAAATTGGTAAGTTGGGAGGACAGGGAGAAAATGAAGAATTCCATGACTCGATAGTCGATAGTGTACCTCATTACCATGAAAATCCACAAATGTTTTCAGCTCAGCTCTACGCAGAAGGGCAGCATGCCCCTTACCCAGCATCCAATCCAGAACCTAGAACGAAAACATCCTAAAAGCTTTAGAACTTAATCATGACAAGAGGCAAAGAGCAGAAGTTTTTTCTTTCTTATGCAGTATTGCTCGCCTCTAGATATTTCATAAACAGATTAAAATAAAATATAATCTCATCATGTTTTCTTCAACTTTCTGTCAATGTCCTAGCAGAGCAAATAACTGACTAACAAAACTTTTAACAGAGAAAGAAACTTGTCCAGCTGAGGCAATAAAAGTAACATCGCATGCACATCAGATATACCTTACTAATTGGATAAGCAATAGGGAAAAATGCCCAAAGAAGAAGCTGGACAAAGGGTGCTACGGTTGCTCCAACAGTTAATCCATACCGAGTACAGATTGCTTGAGGCAATATCTGTAAACGTAATGATTTAACCAATTAAAGAACTAGAATAAGCAAGATTCGAACCATCATGTATAGTTTAGTTTAAGATGAAGCACCTCCCCAAACATGAGGATGAGTGTGACTGATAATAGGATTGCTGCCCATGGAGGCACGAGCTTGTCCAAGAATATGGGAAGAGACTACATGTAAAACCATAACCATGACACACTGTTCAGATCATCATACATTAACATAAGATACAAATGTTGTCAAGTTAAGAATGTTCTGCAAACCTCCATCGCTAGAGAGTTGCCAATCAAGAGTGTACATAGCAAAAGATGTTGATTCTTCACCACTGGAAGTATTTTAGCTGCCACGCATAGAAGCCTTCCAAAATATTAGTTACAAACACCAAACTCATATGCAGACAATTCACATCCCAGTTACCCTAACGCAAGCTAAAACCAATAAGGTCAGAGAATAGTCGGAGATAATTAAGGGCATCAGAAAATTTCAAGAATCGCAACAAAATGGGATGTTATTTGAAGAATCGGCGATTCAGTATGGGAAAAGAATCTCCCGAATTTTACGTCCTAAAGCTCGAACTTTTTCTCTTCCCAAATCCATCGGTTCTTACATATACATGCAGTAACTAAATAATCTGGCAACATTCCAAGAACCAACAAGCAATAATATTGCTCAGAATCCTTCATAAATGTCAATCATCATCAAGAATAATCTAACCAAGAACAACCCACAAACACAATTACATACACCAACTCACCAAGTGCCAAGTGAATAACAAAAAGGAAAATATTAAAAAAAAAAAACAAATAAACGATCAAATTCATAAACTCGGCTTCCAAATCATCAAAACTTCGAAATATCTACACACATATAGATGCATAAATAATAAATTATATAGATAAAATTGAAAACTGAGGAATTGTGCAGTACAGGCATGAATACGATCCTGGGTGCGCCCTGATTTGCTGAGAACCTCGAGGTCGACAAGACCAAGAGACATAAGCCCAAGAGTCAGACCAGCCATGAGCCCAGCAAAGGTCACCAGTCCTATGATTATCAACACATACAGAAAAAACTTGGTTTCACAACAGGGCAAGTCATCCGCCATCTCCCTCACACAGTGTGTGTTTGTATGTTTTGTCTAATGATTTATTTATATTTTCAGTGTTGGAGTCCAATTTGGAAGGAACCTAAATGAAATCCTCCACGCTGTGGAATTTGAACAGTATATATTTTAGGTGGGGGCTGAGTCGTTTATGCTAATTCAATAATTTGCACGGTTTGATTTTGATGCGATAAACTGCTTGGTGGAGCAATTTTTTTAAGGAAAAATTATAGTTGTGGTACCAAATATTTCACTTTTATGTAAATTTGACCCATACCTTTATTTTGTGGCACTCACGGTGCCAAATCTTTTAAAAATTTGCACATAGAGTCCAAATTGATGAAAATAGTTAGTTTAACTGTTTATTGACAAGATAATTGACATTAATCATAATTTTGACTAATTTAAAAAGGATAAAAATAAAAAAACACAATTATAATATATTGATAATTAAATATTAAAAAAAAAAAACCCCACCATTCCCTTCTTTCTCTACCCCCTTAACCCAAAACCACTAGCAATAGTGGCCGGCGCCACCGCCACCCGCCCACGCTGGCGCCACCGCTCCTTCCACCACCACAGCTCACCGTCGAAAAATGTTAAGAATTGCTTAGAAATCCATGGATTCTAATTCTGTTCCTTTTCGCCCAATTCCTATTGTTTTCACTTCCAGTTCCCCATTTGATGATTCTCGAAAGGGGAATGATTCAACAAGAAAACCACTTAGTTTGTGGCCTGGAATGTACCACTCGCATGTGACAAATGCTCTGTGGGAAACAAGGTCAAAAATACCAAATCGTCGACGACCCAACCGACCTGAGCAATCATCTCCACCATTTTCAATCCCGCCCCATTTTCAATCTATTCAAGTGACTGCAAATATGAGATATGCAAATAGAGATTGGTCGTGACATTGTGCGGAGCCAGAAATGGTGACAATTTGGCACAAGTACAACTCGGGATTTTCAATTTTCAATCCCGCCCCATTTTTAATCGATTATCGTTGCTTGCTCTTTTTCCCCTTCTTTCATTGATTTATTCCCGGGATTTCTATTTATTGTTCAGCAAATTTAACCTTGTTCATCTATGCAGAGGATTCATGGGTTCCAATGTTGCTCTGGTCCACCTAATCCCATAAACAGAGAAAGCTAAACACCCTAGTTATTGAAGGTTGCTATCAGTGGCTATTTTGGTAGTGGTAATGCTTGGTGGGTGTCAGCGGTTTTGGTGGTGGGTGAGCAATTCTGAACATTTTTCGGCGATGTGGAGTGGTAGTGGAAAGATTGGTGGCGCCAACATGGGTTGGGTTGGGTGGGGTGGGGTGGCGATGGCGGTAGCCCGGCGCTGCTAGTGGTTTTGGGGGAAGGTGGGGAAGAAGGAATGGTGGGGTGATTTTTGCGTTTGATTTTTATTTTGTTTTATTTAATTATCAATATATTATAATTGTATTTTTATACAAGAAATGTAAAGTTGCTATTTTTTCTTTTTAAAATTAGTCAAAATTATGTTCAATGTCAATTTTTTGATCAACTAACAGTCAAATTAACGGTTTCCATTCATTTGGATCCCGAGTGTGAATTTTTGAAAGGTTTGATACTGTTGGTGCTATAAAGTAAAAGTTTGGATCAATTCTGCATAAAAGTGAAAGATTTGGTACCATAGCTGTAATTTTCCCTTTTTTCAATGAGATCACAATCAAATTTGTACGAGTTCTAATAACTCGTGAATTTAATGTGTAATTTAAAAAATAAGTCAGATATTAAGAGGAGAGGTGAAGCAAATAAAATTTTAATAAAAAATATTTAAAATTAGTATATAGTCAATATTAATTTTTAGGTTCATGTTTGACCTGAGTTCTTTAAAATTTAATTTTATCGAAATTTATTTTCAACCACTGGTACTCACAATTTCTATTACTTTTTTTAACAATACATTTCATAAAATTTATTAAAAAAATTGATTTTTAGCCAAATCGGGGTAAGAACAACAGTCAAAAAATAATTAGTTGCGGTTTGGGAGTAAAGTAATACTATTTTGGGTAGATTATTTTAAAGAATGTCCTGAAGAGAGTATGGTTGATGAGCTGGAATATGCTGGGAGTGGAGCCCATAGCTGTAATTGGGCTTACAAGATGCTGAAACTTGATGGAATTAAACGCAACGACCAAACTTTGTGCTGCAGATAAGCTGATAAGGTTAGTCTTTGCATACATAGTGGAGGTTTGAAGGAGAGTTGTATTACTATTATTCGGCATTCAAGGCACAAAACAAATTTTTTTTCCTATTTTTCTTTTGATTTGGCTAATTTGATAGCTAAGAATACTCTCTCTCAAGTTTTTTTCATTACTACGTCGTGGTACATTGCAAAACTTTTTTAATCGTTTCCGTACTAATACTATCAACATCTAGTTAATATATATGGACTTCTTGTGTTATTGGAGAATAAAAACAAAGAATTAGAGATAATTTAAGAAATATGGGCCTAACATGGACATCATGTACATGTTGTGAGATGTTATTAATTTTAAAAATTTTATTAATTGTGAATTTCATTTTAGTGGTGCATATAACATTTGCGGTATTAAGATTCTTATAGACACGCTATTCTCATTGGATTGACATTGATCTTTATATTGCTATAAATGGTAATGGGATCGGTCAGGAGAGATCTCATCGAGTATCTTTGTCATTTTGTCTTGTCCTCATACTCGCTTAAGGCGGACCGAGGTAGGGTACCATCCCGTTTATTTTTTTTTATTTTTTGCTTTTATTTATGTCTTTAGTTAGTGATTTTTTTTTTTTTTTTTGTTAAGAACAACACGTTTCTTTTATAAATAATTAATTATTGTTTTCTTTTTGTTTCATAAAAAATTAAATTTTAAAATAAATTTTAAATGGGACGGGTAATGAGCCCATTAATCCGATTAGGCGCGTAATCATCATCTCGTTCGGGGGTGGGCTTTACAAGTTTTAGGTTTAACGAATTTTTTGTCATCCCTAACGATAAGCACTTGTATACCTAGCTAGGGTTGTAGCTACTAGTAAGAATGGCCCCCAAGGCACTTCTCCAAGTGGTAAAAGAGGAAGGTGGAAAAACTTCAGCTTTGCTTGAGACTGTCGCGTCAAGGGTTCGAATCCTTATTGTGAATTTCATTTTAGTGGTGCATATAACATTTGCGGTATTAAGATTCTTATAGACACGCTATTCTCATTGGATTGACATTGATCTTTATATTGCTATAAATGGTAATGGGATCGGTCAGGAGAGATCCCATCGAGTATCTTGGTCACTTTGTTTTGTCCTCATACTCGCTTAAGGCGGACCGAGGTAGGGTACCATGCCGTTTATTTTTTTTTATTTTTGCTTTTATTTATGTCTTTAGTTAGTGATTTTTTTTTTTTTTTGTTAAGAACAACACATTTCTTTTATAAATAATTAATTATTGTTTTCTTTTTGTTTCATAAAAAATTAAATTTTAAAATAAATTTTAAATGGGACGGGTAATGAGCCCATTAATCCGATTAGGCTCGTAATCATCATCTCGTTCGGGGGTGGGCTTTACAAGTTTTAGGTTTAACGAATTTTTTGTCATCCCTAGCGATAAGCACTTGTATACCTAGCTAGGGTTGTAGCTACTAGTAAGAATGGCCCCCAAGGCACTTCTCCAAGTGGTAAAAGAGGAAGGTGGAAAAACTTCAGTTTTGCTTGAGACTGCCGCGTCAAGTGTTCGAATCCTGAAATATGGATTT
>CAIGRP010086019.1:0-13528 GCA_903798385.1 Fraxinus cuspidata | reverse complement strand
CACTTGTTATGAAACAAACAAGATACCCAAATAGCTCTGATATTACTTGTTGTGAAACTAACTACCAGATTGAGATGTTGAACTTATATAGTATAATAATGCAGTATTTGATCACAAGTAAAAGAATAAAGGAAGACAAGAAAATATAGTAGAGGAATTATGAGATTTTATTGACTCGTGAACAATAATGGAAAAATATACAATTGATAGTAATCACTATTCTCACACTATAAAATTGAATAAAAGAGCCTAATATTTATATAGAACATATAGGGGACGTCCAAATCCTCATAGTAGAGCCGTTGATCAAGTAAGATTCTAAAACGCCAAGGCCATACGAAAAATGAGAGAAAAACGCAAACATCCCGAAACAAACACATGTGGCGCCACGACGTCACATCTGAGCGCTTCGGCACCCGAGGCAAAATAACAAAACAAGGGTGCCAGCACCGCATGCCCGCCCCAGACGTTCTGCCCCTTTTTTTTTTTTTTTCAAGTTGTTTTCTTCTTTCCGAACTCTTGTTCAAGTCCAGTACCAATTTTCAACTTTTAATGGGCTTTGAAAATAAAACTTCAACTTGATATAGAACTCCAATAGTATTCCGAACTGAATTTTTATTGACGTACATTTCAATTAAAAAATTTCAATTACTTCAACAAGAAATTTGGATCACAAAATTTTAACAGTGTACATAATGCCCAAGTGGCATATCATCATTTTCCACCAGCCAATAATGATATGCCACACCATGGTTTAAACCCTGATTTACATGTAGAATTATTCATTCATGAATATCACTAACCAGTTCACTCAAGATTCTCATCATCAAGATGTACTAGCGTTTATCCCTCATTTACAGTAATATAAGCAAAGTAACTTATATGATACATAAAAAAAAAAAAAAAATCAACGAACGGTTTCTTGTATATATCTCAATTTGCCTTCAGAATTTCTCTAGGCCTAAGCCTAAGAAAATTTCTTTTAATTCCATTTTGTCAACTTTTTCTATCACTTTTTTAATTACAATTGGCACCTTGGATATAATTTACAAGAAAGATTTTCCTCGTCTCCTTTGCAAAATTTATGCGCTTGTCCTTTTATCAAATGAAAATTCCTTATTAGGCATGCCAATACTGATCTCATGCTGCTCCTCAGGTGGCTGTGGTAGTGGAGCCACCCTAGACAAGCTCGTCTCATGGCGGAGGTCAGCCTCATGTTGAATGTAATCTAGCTCAATCTGGTGGTGGGAAGTCGAAGATCCATCGCCTTGGTGGAAGCGCGTAGGAGAGGGCGATGGCGAACCGTCGTTGTCCCAATTATCCATGTCAAAGTTTGATTTTCTTGGTGATGTTTGGAGACTGTCGATTTCGCCCCTGTAGTATCGCAAGAGATGGATAGGGGACGTGCCACGGGAGGGTGTGGCGGGCCTGCTTGACATTGGTGTAGCCATGCTCGAATGTTTGCTTTCCTTGATGTGTTTTTTTGCTGTGTGGTGCCAGTTTTTTAGGGCTGTGGCCACTCTTTCGTTGAATATGGTTGGTTTCATCGTTGATCCCATCTGTTCAACCATACTTACAGGAGTTATTATTTAAAGAATCATGAAATTATTGAAAAATAAATAAATTAACTACTAAAATATCATATAATCGAAGTGAATTCTAGGTCAAAGGTCCCCATCCTAAGTTTGTTTTTCTTTAAAAAATAAAAATTACATAATGTTGTCTTTCTAATCGAAACTGAGATATAGAAGAAATAGAAAAGGAAGAGAAGAACAGTAAAACATGTATGCATACATAATCGTGAATCTCATAAAATGTGTAACTAAAATTAAATATTAACTTTAACTAAATATTTTAATACGATTTTAATCAATACCAAATAGGGGCTAGATATAAATTATTACATATCCACATGCTTATACATACAGATAGAGGTAGTTTCTAAAATTCTATCCAGTATTCTACTATGGTTTTTGTCAAACCTACGTGTGAAAATTCAATATTACTCTAAAAAAATTGTTCATTGAATGGAAATTCAAGTGTGAAAACCTAATTAATCAATCTGATTTTAATTCATGAAATAAAAAATTCTCTTTTGGAGAAATATTAATTTAGATATCTGATATTGTCTAATATATCAAAATTTATTCTATTATATAATTACCTGAGTAACAAGGGCGTACAGAGGGAGAGTTACGTAGCTGCAAAGAATCTGTATGAGAACCCTGTTGATGAAATTAATTATGAAATAATTATTAAACTGCAAGTGAGTAATATTAATAGAAAAATAAAATTAAATATCAATGAATCGAGTAACATAAATGAGGCTCACCCCATTGTAATTCTGATGACGATATCCTCCACATGTTCATGGAAACAAGACCTGAATCCGAATTCATACCAAGTCCAGGCAAAGAATGCCAATTGAAATGCATTCTAAAACGGTGAAAGAAAAGATTAAAATTATTGAATTTACTTATAAGTAAGTTTTAAGATTAATTGTTTTTTTCTTTTCTTTTGCCAAAGTTTGTTATAAAGCAATTTACCTATTTTTAAAGTAGCTTCTAAAAAGGCAAAAAGTAACATATAAAAACTTTACTTTAAAAAGTATATTTTACTTTTAAGTTTAATCAAACATGCTATTATTCTATCTGCATGACGATATTTATATGTTCAAGAACTAAGAGTTTATTAAATAGTAGGTCAACTCTATGAAAAAAAGATAAAGTCGGTGAAAAGGAAAAAAAAACGTACTTGAAATAAGACGAAATTAATGAGAAATAGAATGAGTCGTGGACGATTGAACCAGAAGAGATCGTCCCCGGGTTCAACAACAGGCACGCCTTTAACAACTTCACCTCTCTCTTGAATTCTCAGGCCCATTTTTGTTATTATCACTTGTAGTTTGGTCCCTACCAGCAAGATTGTCTGCCGTTTCATTCAAGTTATTTTCAGATCCATTGACTAAATTAGATGTAAAAAGTCAACTTAAAGACGCGTATATGGAAATTGATCACTCACAATCAATGGGATAAAGGGTAGCCATAGATAGGAATACCAGCCTGTACGTCCATAGAAAAAAGTTCAGATAAATAATTAAACCAAGAAATAATATTTAAAATCTTGTTTATTGTCTATGCTTTGTCAAATGCAGCTAGTCGTATATAAGATACGTTAATGATCGATATAAATAAATAATTTACACACTCACCATGTGTATTGAAGAGCAAGAAGACCACAGCCAAGAACCAGATTGGAGGACTGGAAAAAACAAGAACAACATGGGTATTTATTTATCTCAGAAAACTAGAATAGAGAAACATAGAAAAAGCGGACGCGAAAATGATTACCAACCTAATTCCGACTACTACTTTGAAGTCCTCTTCCAACGATCTATTTATATACTTCTGAAAATTAAATTTGTTGTGACTTTGAGGTGCCAAGTGAGCCTGAGACGATATGCAAATTAAAAAAGTGATTAATATAACAATTTAAGTAAGACTGACATATTACATAAACTCTAAACGGCAAGTTCGATTCATTCTACGTGTCTAAATTTATTTATACATACTAGTAAATTTACTTTTGTTAGACGCAAAGAATTAAAAAAAAATTGTTACCATGATAAATCCATGTCGTAAGGTCAAATAATCAACTTTTGGAACAGACCTAACAAATTGCCTGAAGAAGCAAACCTGCAAAAAGAAAAGGACAAATGGAATGTCACAGCAGCATTTAAGTTATGAAATCTACATTCTACTGAACATTAAAGGTGACCAGTAATCTAATAAATTTTGAGACAGCACACAAGATTCTTGCAGATATTTTTTTTCATCCTTTTTTTCTAAATTTTCTACTAGTTATATTGCCATCATATGTTTATCATTTTACACCACTCGGATTAAATATCTTTAATTTTTGCTCAGTGTCACACTCTATTTTTTCTATCCCATTTTTGTTCTCTACCTTGCATTAATTAAGCACATATTGTCCTAATAACTATAAAACGAGGGTGTAAAAAGAATTTATTTGTCCCTCTTAATTTAAAATGAGTAGAAAAAATAAATATAAATATAAGACAAGATATTTGTCAATCATTTCAAAACACGTTATCATAATATTTGGACAAATCGTCATCAAATACTAGTTGTACTAATTAATATAAAATAATGATAAATTTAACGAAAAAGATGTCGATACTAAACGAAAATTGAGGACCTTTACTAAGATTAAATAGTGTTGTCAATATAACCACTGATTAAAAAACTATTCCTATTAATATTTCACCATTCATCTTCATTCCGTGCCTTTAATTTTATGTTTTTTTTCTTTTCCTTTTACGAAAAACAGCAATTTTGTGAATTAAAGCACTGCGTGTTAAAACTATTTATTGAGAAATAAATTCACTGCCAAACTCTACGAACAGTCCCTTAATCCTATCTTAGCTCCATATAGGGAATAAAACTTTGGATGTGAGATTAATTTTATATGACAAGACAAATTCCAAATATACAGAAGGCTTGATAGAGACAATCTCACGGTATGATAACTTTATTAACCCAAACACGAATGGTAGTTAGTTCAATGTACAGTAAATTTGTAATCAAGAAAGTACTTACAATCCAAAGTAGAACTGGGGTTTTGCTCCAGAAGCTCATATGCCTTCTTCCAAATGATGTTTCTCTAGCGAACCTGAATCTCTCGGGATCTGTCAAGCGTAATCTTGACGTTTTAATCAGAAACATTCTCATTTCAATGCGCAAACAATTAATAAATGCAATGCCTTGTGTGGAAGATTACTCGAGTTTTAGTTAGGTTACCGTGTGAAAACTGGTACTCAACGGTTCTCGTTTCCTTTTCCCATGCTTTCCATTTTTTCATCTGAAATCGACAAGTCATCAAGAATTAGTGTAAACATGTATACTTGTATGTGTATGTATACATATTTATACTGATAAATACACACACAGTGTGTGTGTGTGTGTGTGAGAGAGAGAGAGAGAGAGAGAGGATTAAAATGTTGATACCTTGAGTCTTCCCAAAGCCATAGTGAGTATACAATAGAGGACATGAAAAACAGCCAAAACAAAGATGAAAATATGTAGCTCATGAATGCTGTCCGTTGACATAAACGGAACTTGTCCCTGCAAAATTATAGTTAATTTTTTCAAGTCAGTTCATACGAATATTCTTAGCAAATTTTCGAGTGTTTAATAGTATTATTCAAAGTGAGAAAATATCGAATTCTCAAAGTAAACAAAGGCGTGCCTTCTCTGCACATTTGTCAGTTCCGCCACCCGCCAGCACCCGTCTAAAGCTGCCGCCGCCAATCATCAGAAGTTTCCGGCGAGATTCATCTTCAATATCATCAGTGTTTTCATATGCATCAGCCTCTTGTTTTTTGTTGCATGGGTGCCACGTGTCTCCTAATTTCTTTGATATACATATATCAGCAATTGGACCTTGTCCTACTGTTAGCAGCAAGGATATAAATCCCAGCAGCATCAACTCTAAATCCACCAAACAAGAAAATAAATATATATTATCACCGTATTTTTCAATTATCAAATAAAAAAAAAGTGCCCAAAAGTTTATTCAAGTACCAGATTTGATCTTTTCAAGTGATTCATATAGAGCCCTTTTATGTTTCTTCTTCAACCACTGCAAGAATTAAAAAAAAAAAAATTTAGCTTAAAATAAAAAACTTACTTTTAAGCTGATGAAGTTAAGCAGTGCATGCATACCTTTCCAATAAGATGAATTATATGTTCGATGACAATAGAAATTGCAACCAGAATAAAACAGACTACGGCTACAGCCCAAGTCGGCGTTTCCTCCAACGATCTTCCTCCGCTTGCTCCGGCCATTTCCTACGTTTCTTTGTATCTAAAGCGCCAAAAAAATCAGTCTCCAATCTTGAAACATGAACAGAATATTTTGAAGGTATATTTAATCGAATAAACGCCAAGAAACTTGCTTTCAGATTTATCAAGTATTATATTTTTACAAAATAATACAGACTGAATAGTCGTAAACTCTAGAGAGAAGAAGAAAGAATAATAGTTAATTTATGAACAGAATGGTTCTGCGCATATATAAATTAGTAGGGAATACATCAAGGAAAGAAGGTTATAAAGGAGAAGTGGATTCATGACTTTGACTGTATGAACGCGTAATGGGGATTGGAATTTGTTGACTTGCTCAAATCATTCAAAAACTAACAGTTTTTTTTCTTCCTTTGAATTTCTTATTATTTTCAAATGTTAGGATAATTAATATACCGTTAATCACTTCCCTAGTCATACCCATACACTTGTACCACTAATTTTTGTAGAAAAATCCCTGGCCGTAGGATTTATCAATTTTCTAAATTAGGTGATTAATGATTTGACCGAGTGAATATGATTGAACAACTTAGGATTAATGTAAATTGAATTAATCTATGGTTGACCAGATATTATATTATTCGATTGCGTTTTTCCTTCTTTTTACGCTTTTGTTAAGACCTTTTTTTGCTTACTCTTCTATTATGAACTCCCATCAATCGGAAAATGTCCGGTGAGATATGTGACATTTTCACCACGTTGCATTCATATTTGATATGGATTAAAATTTAAGTTTTAATATAATTCAAAATTAACAATTAATTGTAACCATATATTTTATGAGATTCATAATTTTTTAATCAATATTTCATCAACTTTTATTCAAATTTATTAAAATTTTAATTTTAATCCCCACGAAATGGAGGCTGAGTAAAAGATCTATTAGTTGAGAAGAAAAAGATGTGAACCTTGAAAATACTTGCTAATAGATTTGGGTTGTTCTTCAGTGCCAGAGAATCTACTCCAACCTTTAAAAAATTATTAATAAAATAAAAGTAAAGGACGAGATCGACTGTTTAATAGTAGAAATACATGTACTTGATGAGATCGACTCTTATCAGATTGATCGCACAAGTTCAAATCATGCTTACGAAAATTTTATTTATTATTAATCAAAAAAATATAAACTCTTTGTTTTTTTTCTTATTTGAAGGTTAAATAGGTTGACTATTATAAAAGTATAAATAAGTAGATTTTCAACACGTTGAATATTCATAGTTTTATTGGTGTGATTTATGTAATGTACGACGCATTCAAAATCACACAGTCGCAAAAGCAAATAAGGTGCTGTCCTCGTTAATATTTCCGTTTTAGGTTAACAAATTGACAATGTATAGCTTGTCGATCATATATCTTGAATTGATGTTACAGTATTTAATGCTCAGCAAAATTTTCTCTTTCAATTTTTGTTAGTGCAATTTCTCAGACTTGATGGCGTCTTCTGTACGGTTTATGGAATATATTCAACAAAGAAAATAATTCAAAATCTTTGTTGATTGTCACGTTTATTTCAATTTAATTTAGTGTTTGTTTAAGTTTCATTAAAAAGTTGTTTAATGTGATAGAAATAAATGATGAATAAGTGGGTAGTAGTTGTGAATGCTACGAAATGTATGATTAATATTAAAATTAACTTAAGACCTTTAAATTATAAGGATTAAATTACTTAGAGGGGTAAAGGTTTATTGAGCTAATTTAATTTAGTTCAGACTTGTCCTTATTTAGCCTTGTAAAATAGAGTGGCTTGAAATGACCTCTATGAATTTTTTGTCAAAATGTTAATTGAAAAATTAAAAAATCATGTTGTATCATGTGGTCCACCCGCCTCGATAAGGGCCATGGTGGACTTTTGTTTACAAACTATATCGAAATTCTAGAAGAAATATATTTCATGTAGCTGACACATTATACTTATCATAAAACACCCTTCAAAACACGTAACAATTTCAAATTTAAAAGAAAAATGAAAATGTCCCACCACAATATAACTCTTCGAACACCCATTTCCACATTGAACAAAAATTGGGAAGTCTTTGGTGTTAGTGGTTGAGGAGGGTGGGCTTTGACTGCTCTGCAAAATCCATTAGCCAAGGGTGAAATGTTTGAAATGAAAAATAACATTGCTCTATGAAAATTAAGTTGGTGTTGGCGATGTCGTAAGTAGGCATATTCGGTTTGAGTTATTGGATGAGATTTAATATTGTAATGAATAAAATTTCGAGTTACTTTTATTCTTTAATACTCTCTATATTGTATAGTTTATCTTGTACAAATCATAAGAGTGTAGTTATTAATTTTTAGTGTCGAGGGTATTGAAAATCTAACTGCGAACATATGAAATTGGATATAAATCCAGCTTAATATTAGATTTTTAGCTAACTTTAATATTAATTCTAATATTAGATTGTTAGCTAATCTTCCTCTTCTTTCATTTTTCCTGTACTCACTCTTGAAAAATGGGGCTTTTGCGAGGGCCAAAAACACAAATATTATTACCTACAATATTTATTATCGACACAGTGTTCAACTAAGAAACGTTCATTTTTTAAACAAAGAGCTTTTATATATTCAAGTGTAAGAAAATAAAGGGATGAGACGCAACGCTTGCAAAGGAGGAAGCATAATGCTTGAAGAATTATTTCACTGAGAATTTTTTATTTATTTATTTATTTAAGATTACAATTGTTTAGCCTCACTCGTATATACAATGGATAAGAAGAATCTAGAATACTATGCCTGCTACACAAATTGAACTAATTTGCTGAAAGAAAAATGCTATACAACATAAGTCTAATAGAAATAGAAAATGGTCCACAATTTGCTTCCTTTGCAGTGACATTTCTATCCTCCATTAGCATGCTTCATCTGATGGTTTTCCTCTTGCTGATCATTAGCTTCTTGTTGTTGATTATGCATCATTTGTGTCCTATATTTTAACATCCCCCCGCATGATGGAGAGTGGATGTCAACAACTCCTATCTTGTCCACGCGTTGGTAAAACTGAGTGGATTTTAATGACTTTGACAAAATGTCAGCAACATGAGAATTGCTACTAAGGTGTTTAGCAATTACGTTTCCATCTTGTATTTTGTCCCTTATCAAGTGGCAATTTAGTTTAATGTGTTCAATCCTTTCAAGAAAAATTGGGTTGGCTGCTATGTGTAGAGCAGATTTGTTGTCACATAACAGGATAGTAGCATATAGATGGTTGATTCTCAAGTCTTGAAACAAGTGCCTAAGCCAAGTGAGCTCACAACATACATTTGTCATAGCCCTATATTCTGCTTCTACTGAAGACTTGGATATCGTGCTTTTCTTCTTTGATTTCCAAGACATCGAGGATCTTCCAAACATCACACAATATCCTGTGACAGTCCTTCGTGAATCTGGGCAAGCTCCCCTGTCTGAATCGCTACAAGCATTAAGCTGCAAATCGGAATCAATAGGGAACAACAATCTGTGTCCTGGGCTCTTTTTATGTACCTCAACAATTTATTAGCAGCATTCAGATGGGAAGTGCAAGGAGAACTCATGAATTGACTTAATAGTTGTGTTGAGTTTGAAAGGTCTGGTCTGATAATGGTTAATTACAACAATCTTCCAACAAGTCTTTTGTACATACTAGGATCAGGAAGAGGCTCTCTAATCGTCTTGGAAATCTTCACATTCTGATCTAAAGGTATTCTTACTGGCACACACCCTATCGTTCATAAGTCAGATAGTATGTCCAAAGCATACTTTCGTTGGCAAATATGAATACCTTTATCAGACCTTACTACCTCTATTTCCAAAAAAATATTTCAGTGTGCCCTAATCTTTGATCTTAAATCTCCTATCAAGTAAGGCTTTGAGAGAGTCAATGTTATCCATACCAATGCTGGCCACAATTATGTCATCTACATAGACGAGAATAGCAGTGAAAGAACTCTCTGTAGACCTTGTAAACATGCTATAATCAGCCTTCGATTGAGTGAATCATTGTTTAATAATAAAGGTTGAAAGCTTGGAGTACCATTGTCGAGATCCTTATTTGAGCCCATACAAGCTCTTCAACAACCTGAATACTTTTGAATGCCCTGCATCATGATGGCTAGGAGGCATCTCCATGTAAATTTCTTTATCCAGATCCCCATGTAGAAATACATTATTTACATCAAATTGATGTAAATGGCATCACTTTACAGCTGCAACAGCAAGTAAAGTCCTGATAGTTACCATCTTTGCTACAAGTAAAAATGCCTCATGGTAATCCAATACATCCTGCTATGTATATCTTTTTGCCACAAGCCTGGCTTTGTACCTCTCAACACTACCATCAATCTTATACTTTACCTTATACACCCAATAGATTTCTTATTAGGAGGGAAATCTGTTACAATCCAAGTGTTATTCATCTCAAGAGCAGCAATTTTAGTATTCATGGCTTTACACCAGTCAGGTGAGGCTAGTGCTTCTTGATACATGTTAGGCTCAATGTGTGTGGTTATGGAAGTTATGAATGCTTTGTGATTATTTGACAGTCTATGGTTTGATATAGTAGCATTGAGAGGAAAAAGGATTACCTGGAATATGAAGACCTTTGTTATTGTCTAACTTTTGTAATGGATGAAATGAGGATTTGCTGACAGATGTAATCCTCAAGGTAAGTGGGAGTTTTATTGGTTCTTGAGGATCTACGTGTTGGTTGATGGTTGTTCATGATGTTGTCAGATGGTTCTTGTTCTAGTTCTTGAAAGTTTGGTGAGAGGGATGACTTTGTAGAATAATTGTCTGGCTCATGAAGTAAGGGAGAGTTTTCACGATCAATTTCAGTTCTAAACGTTATACTTCATCGGTAGTGTTTGTAGGAGAAAATGGGATATGGTATTCTGTGTCAATGTTAGTGAGGATAGGTTGTGATGATTTTGTGTTAGCATTTTCAGATGTACTGTTGTTTTTGTAAAGAAATTGGTCTTCATGAAACACTACATTCCTTCAGATAAAAACTCTTTGGATTCAAGAACAAGAAGCTTATACCCTTTTGTTCCAAAAAGGATATCCTAAAAATATGCATATCTTGTCTCTTAGCTCAAACTTAATTCTATGGTTAATTCTATGGTTAGCCAAGGTTGAAGCAAAGGCAAGGCGACCAAAGACTTTAAGATGTGAGTAGTTTGGCTTGTGTTTGAATAGGATTTCAAAATGAGTTTTCTTTTCAAGCAAATGTGAGGGTGTTCTGTTTATGAGTATACTGCAGTAAGAATGCAGTCATTTCAATACCTCATGGGGAAAGCACTTTGGATTTTTAGGGCTCTTGCAACATTAAGAATGTGCCGATGTTTTCTTTCTACTATTGCATTTTGATGTGGTGTTTCAACACATATTTTCTGGTGTATGATTCCCCTTTATGGTAGTATTCTTTCATTTCAAATTCTCCTCCATTGTCCATTCTAATCACATTTACTTGTAACGGAAAATGAGTGTTCATTAAGGCACACAAATCTTGCAATGCTGCAGTAGCATCTGATTTAGCTTTTAACATATAGACTCATTTACAACTACTAAAATCATCAACTATGGATAAGAAAATTTTGGATCCATCATAACTAGTCTCAGTGCAAGGACCCCAAAGGTCCCAATGTATGAGATCGAAGACTTTTTTAGATTTGTGATAACTGACAAAGAATGGTAATCTATGCATTTTAGCCATAGGGCAGACAAGACAATGTTCACTGGCAAGCTTATGATACAATCACCATTATACCCGAATAATAGAAATTCATTTTATGACGATAAATTAAAATTGAAGAATTAGTTAATTATTTCATAGATAGAAATTTCCTTTTATTTTCTTTACTACATTTTATTCTACCATATTATCATTTTACGTTACTAATGTAGCTAAAAATGTTTAGCGGGGCATAAAATACCTTTTTAACTTGACGACACTAGGAAATACGGATTTCCAAACAAAATTATAACAAAACAATGATTTTTCACAATAATACATATATTATACTATTCTATCAACATAATTCTTACGGCTTACAATCAATACCAGTACTACAATACCCAACATATTATTAAGACTTGTCATTCTTCATTGTTGGGTTTTTTATACCCAATAAATTTCAGGCGATAATATTAAACCGATGTTAGATAATTTATATCGACACTTTAGTGATAGCTCAACCTGAAAATAATTTGGGGCCACTAGAAGCAACTTAATTGAGTTAATATTGTTCGTGGCCCAACACTCATGGATAACCCAAGTTATTGAGTTGGATGATGATATTAGTTGGCACATTCATTCTTAACATTAGCCATTTTGTTAGAAGCCTAATACCTTGGTTATATGAGCCACTTGACTTGGTCCATATAAGTGATCTAATGTGACTTTAACTCTATATATCCTTCCTTTTTTGTCCACAACCATGTGGTGGGGTGAAAGTGTGCACAATAAAGGAGAAATGGTGAGGTAGCCATTCTTGATGGTTCGTTTAAGTGTTTAACCATTGCACTTCATTTTTTCCTCCCTTTGTGATATTTCTACTGTTAGAATTTGGGTGTGACATGAATTCCTTGTTAAAGTAATTGAAAAATTCTAATTGAAGTGCACGTCAAGAGGAATTCAATTTGGAATGATATTTGAGTCTTATTCAAGTTGAAATTCTATTTGGAAGCCCTATTGGGAGTTTGGGTTGAAAAATAACTTTGAGACGAAGAAAAGAACTTCGAACCAAAAAAAAAAAAAGAGAAGAAAATGGGACAAAACGCCAGGCGCCGCAACGCCGAAGTCCCTTTTTGGTTTTTCCTCCGGGCGTCACAACGCTGGGCCTTGATCAGAGGCGCTACCGTAGTGTTTTTAATTCCTTTTATATATATATCCGATCAATTGTATATTTCTCAATTATTGTTCTTGAGTCAATAAAATCTCCAAATTCATCTACTATATTTCTAGTCTTTTATTATTCTTTTACTTACGATCATATACTTCATATTTTGCCATACAACTTCGATATTTCAATCTTGAATTATAACAAGTGGAATGGAGAGATACATAATTCTTAACAAGTGGTATCATTGCAATCTCGTAGGTCCTCAACAAGTTGTATTAGAGTCGGGTTCAGTAGTTCCGCAGAGCACAATGTTTGATTTGCTCGAGGTTTTTATTATTGATGGCTTCTATGAAGTATGACATTCCGCTTTTGGATCGGAGCACCAGATTCACGTTGTGGCAAGTTAAGATGCAAGTAGTACTTGCACGATGGATTTGGATGATGCGTTGTTGGGAATTGACAATATGCCCACAACTTTGAACACGAAAGAGAAATTACGGAAAGATAAAAATACACTTTCTCATATTCATCTTCATCTCTCGAATAATATTCTTCAAGACATTTTGAAAAAGATTTCAGCAGCTGCTTTATGGTTGAAATTGGAGTAATTGTGCATGATCAAAAGTCTAACAAGCAAATTGCATCTAAAGTGTACTCTCATCGCATGGCAGAAGGTGGATCCTTAGAAGATCACCTAATTGTATTTAAGGAGATAGTCGCTAATTTGGAAACTTTGGAAGTAAAGTACGATGAAGAATATTTGACATTGATCCTATTGTGTCCGTTTTCTACTTCGTTTTCTTCATTTAGAGACATGATCTTGTA
>CAIGRP010086015.1:0-22516 GCA_903798385.1 Fraxinus cuspidata | reverse complement strand
TGAATGGAGCGTAAGATGGCGTCGGTTTCCTGTAAAGAAAAATGCAAGCATTTAGTATTTCTCATTACAGTGAATGAAGTAAAGATGAAAGATTAAAACAAAGGTTACTGCATCAGCAACTTTGGGAGATTGAGGCACATCACTGGTTAATTCAATCCCTTGTGGGGACTTCCTTTTATCTGAAAGAACAAACCCTTTCACAACGGTCAGATCTATGGGTGTTTCTGCAAAAGTCAAGTGATAATGAGTTAAAACCCAGTCACACAAACAATGGAAAAATAAAATATGTATTACCCTCCGGTTCAGTACCTCGGAAGGACGTAAGCTCTCCAGTTGGTTGTGCGATTGAAGACTCTTGACCTATGGGCTGCTCCTTAGGAGATGAAGAAGTTTTGGTAGTGGAGCAAGAACCAGCAAAGGTGGAGTCTTCAGGGGAGAAGTTGAACTTTTCTGAAAAATTCAGGTAATACATTAACATATAAAGAATTTTTTCATAAATAAACAAACTCAAATACCTTTCTCTAGATGATGAGAGTGGCATCATCATTATCAGCATCATTGGGCAGATCCGACGTGGCAGAACCTGACCGTTTACGGCTAGAAACACCCTTAGCTGAGCCAGTTCAAACAGGTGAGGATGTTGAAGAAGAATGACTCTTGACAGACACTGAAATGGCAGGAATGGGAGAAGCGGGAGAAGTTCCAGGTCTTTTCAGCAAATGGAAAGCACGGTTAGCATCGATTGCAAACAACCTACGCTTCACAGACGGCCAAAATTGTTCAAAAAGAGGGTGAACAATAAAAATAAGATTAAAAGGGGCTAAAGAGAAGTCATTGGTCAAAAGAGTATTACGAGCATCAATGGCCAGCGCCTCTGTCTTGTTGATAGTATGAAAGCAATCGGTCAGATTCTTGGAAAAAACAGGGAGAAACATGCCATGTCTGACCAAAACCAAGCTGGCGGGCAAAAAATTGGGAAGCGTATATTTCAACCCCTGCCTTGGCATTTGTTTCAGTTAGGATATCATGGAACACCTCTTTCCCAATCACATATTGAGCCCAAATGGGTATAAAGTGGCCCACGCCATCCATAGTGGAAGGAGGTTGCACGTAAACAGGAACGAAATGAGTAGGGAAAGGAAAAAAAGGAGGAAATTGAATCTAAATTATAAAAGAATGTGAAAATGTCCCTATTAGACATCTTTATTGGGTTTAATTGGTTGATAACCAGCTTGAAACAACTTGCCTGCCTAAGAGGAGCTGAGTGAGCGCTAAGTTGTGGGAAATATGCTCTCAACCACAATTGAGGGAGCCAAAGGGGCTCGCTGCTAGTAGGAGATGCACAATTCCTCAACTGGAATTGAAGAGAGTCATGCCCCTATAAAAGGCAGCTAAGAAAAACGAACAAAGGTTCAGAACCTACCACATGTTAATTCATGCGCTATAGGCAGGTAGGCCATGGAATGTTTAAGATTGGGAACATAGAGAACATATATACAGAGCCACACTTGAAGAAAGGAGACACGTTTAGCATGAGTGGGTTCATCTGAATAAGAATCAGTTAATTTTTAATTGAATTTTGAGGCAGCAGCAGTAACTAAAATGTTAGGGAAAATGGTGTCGCTTAGAGGCGGGAGATTCACTAAGGCCCCAACATTCCTCAAAGTGATGGACATTGGGCCAAGAGGAAAGATGAAAGTGTTATAATCAGAAGACCAAAAATTTAAAGCGATAGGGAAAAAGCACGGGATCGTAGATTGGGGGGACGAACAATAATTTCTAATAAATCAAATATCCCGATACGATCAAAAATGGCCTTGGTGGGGCCGTGATTGGTCATATGTGCATGCCAAAGACGGAAAGTAGTGTCAGCTTTGAGCCAAGTACGAATACATTTTTCATGGATGGACTTCAAAGGAAAAGGGTTTAGAAATGGAGGATCTTGAGTGCAAGGGAACAACTGGCCCACCACCGCTTACCCCACAGAATCAGCATCATTAAATGATGGACCCAAGTAGAACTCATGAAGATCAGGGTTGGCTAGCAAAAGGGAGGTCGCATTTACATAAGGCCTAGAAGAAGCTTTTGGAAGCTTTCGAAATTAAGGGAGTTGTCTGATTAGCTTTGTGAAGTCGTCATTTACTGTAAGTTATAGTCTTCTTGAGAGTTTTTGGAGTGTAAAGTATTTGCAAGTGAGGAGGCAAGAAGATGAACAGTGATCTTTATAAGGAGAAGAAACGCAGTGATACAAAACGTAGGTATGATGGCGCGATAAAGTGGCGTGTTCTTTGGTTTATAGGGGTGTCGTGATATTACACTTTTTGGGATATAGAAGGCCACAACCAAACCAAATAATGATTGGGCCCATCCGCCTTTTTTGATTTTAAGTATCGTGAGAAATTATAAAGAATAAATATGGCATAAGATTAATAATTGATATTAATTTTGCCATATTGGGGGTAATTGTTGACATAAAAAATGATGCCCAATTAAATGGTCCAAAGATGGAAGCCCAGTTAGGAAACTAGAAGGACTGGCCCAAACGAGACCATGTAAAGTCCCAAGACAGTACCCAAGACGGAGTCATATAGCGGGGGTCCATTATGGCCAAAGCCGGTAAGACGCCCAAGATCTGGGCGAGAATCGTCGCCCAAACATGCAAGACGCCCAAGATCCGAACGAGCATGGTGCTTTATTATTATTTAAAGCGACGGTTATTGAAACAATTTATTCCACAACCCAAGGACCTCAATTATGAGCGGTAAAATGATAGGAGTAATAGCAGCAGTTAAGGACGGGTTTTGACAAATCATCCATTATGGAGAGAGTGGATAGTTACAGGACGATTAGCATCAGTTATTGACAAGTCATCTATCATTGAGAAAGTTAGTTACAGGGTGATACACGATTTTTCAAATAGTGCTACAAGGAAAAACTGTTGAATGAGTATAAAAGGAAAAAGAGAACATAGGAGAAAGGAGATCAAACCCAACTCTCAAACAGAGGATTATGTAATTTCGTTTCGTTCTTTTTTAATTGCCAATTACTTTGCGAATTCAGTGTGCTTGTGCCCCTTGGAGGCATTTCGCTTCTTGTAAATTGTAATCTTCATAAATAAAGTACCTCTCATTGGGACTTTGTCTCGAGAGGTCGTTTCTTACACAATCGTCTGAATATTGTTAGCGAGACCCGATTTCCCGTGCGAAATAGCTTCTATTGAGCTTTAAAGATGTGGCCAACCTGGAACTTCTGATGCTATTTGCTTCGAAAGATTATGTGGGTATTTACGTTCTAAGAATTTATTTATTAATTGGTTTTGCTAAGTTCGTAAAGTTTCCATCCAACTAACGTCGAAGTTGTTACTTTTAATATTAGTGTTTTGAAGATAGCATTATCATAATTGCTTATGGTTTGGACTTTTTGCAAGAGTTAAGAAGATTAGAAAGTCGTGTAAAATGTCAAACAATATTGTGTATTGGAGTCGTGGTAAGTTAATTGTTTACATTGTGTTTATTTCATGCTATTTTCTTTCTTATAGTCAATTTCAATTACATTGATAACAATTTTATTGAATTGAATTGAATGTTTTGTTACAAATTATTCTTCATTTTTCTCGCATCAACTTAGAATTCAATTAAAGACAGATTATAGTGGTTTAGTTATTGACTTGTATTACATTGATGGTTAAAAATTAGTGTTAATATTAACTTTGACAATTTTAAAGTATGTCCAGTAATCTTTTAATGAGAAAAGTGAATAAAAAATATAAATTCGAACGTTGTTGTAAAATCTTGCAGTCGAAATCTCCTTTTATCAGTTACATATTTTTTTTTATCTCAATGAACAAGTACCAATTTCAGTCTTCGAAATTTATGCTTCGTGTCTTTTATACGGCTACTAGTGATCATACTACTTAACATCCTATATATTAATAGGTATGTATTTAAATTCTATCCCTTTTTATTTAACCGATGCTGTCATTCTCGGTTATTATGTTGTTAAATACAAATAAAACTTCATTTTTAGGTTATATCTAACACGGATTTCCTTGTTTGAAGGGGTAATTTCAGGTACTCCATATCAGTAAATCTATGTGAATTTGATTACTTGAGAGTACATAACTTGAAAATCCGATTAAAGATTTTTGGACAATAATTCTTGTAGAGATAAATTGATTTTCTATTGCTGCTAAAAGTTTAATGTATCTACTTATCTGTTGTCTACGTAGTATAAATATTATGTCGAACCGAAGTGATCATCACATCGTTTCTTTCAAGTTATCACACCCTCATTGATCCATAATATTCGTTTGAAGAGTTTTAAAATGATCTCTTTGTTAACATTTATTCATAATTAATAAAACTATATATGAAGTAAATAATATTTGTTTATGAGACTTATATTTTTTTATATAGTCGCTTCCTAGATCTTTTGTACGTCGCTCAACCTTAGTGATACAGTACATTTTCTTGGCAACGATGGAATTATTTGTAACATGATTTTCTTTGAATACGACGGAAATTCTATTTTCGATGTTTCATATTCGGCCATTCAGCCGTAGAAGTAACGTATGAGTCCAATACGTTTGAAGTAGAGACTTCACGGATTGGTAATTCAGTCTTCCAAGTAATGTTAGAGGTTGCTAATGATGGTCATCGGAAAATTGTGAGCTATTCTTTAACTTAAATATTTTCTAGAGTGTATCTTTCTTGATTTACATGTGTGAACCATTTTTCATGTTCTCCGTTCTCACCTAATTCTAAATTCTGCTATTTATAGATTTGTGAATTTACTTTGTAGTATGTACCTAGGGCCTTCGCTCGATTGTATATACCAAAATTTGTCTAGAATGTTCAAATCCATGATTGTTCACATCATGATTGGCCCGTACTACAAATCTAAGAACAAATGGTTATGTACGATGCTTTACCATAGGATTAGTAGACTACGATAGGGAGACACAACTTCAAATTAGTGACACATGTATTTGAACTTGTGAACGATGAAATCCCCACGTTCATGGTGTACAAATTGTGTCGCGCCGATGGAAGTTTGACTCTTATATGAATTGTGTATTTTCATTTGTACCTTATGTTTACTTATTATCGAACATTTGTTTTGTTTTCTTATGTATAAACACTCCATAACTAAATCCATTAGGATTTGGATTTCTAATTTGTTTGTTATTGTTACTTCAAATTTGCACTCAATTTGTACATTTTATTTATTTTGAGCAAAATAGTTACAGAAATTTGGTTTTGATACTTCTAGTTAACATATATAACGAAATCCTACGTTTGGACTTCGTTCAATGTTATATCATCGTCATTTGGAGACTAGCATCCTTCCAGCTAAAGATATTCCCAGTAAGTAAACAATTTAAAGACTTATAATATTATAAAAAAAGTTTCTTCATTATAAATTTCTACTCTTAATATCTTCACAACAGTCTAAACAAGATATGCGCCCTAACTCAAATTTTTTATGCTTCTTTTGATGCTCCTACTTTTGGCTTTCAAAACTATACCTTCGTGCAACTAAAGAGGTATTTTCTCACTTAATCTTTGCTCTATTGTGTAATCGTTCTTCTCTGTATTTCTATCTGAGGCATGCTTTCATTCTTACATTTCTATTTACTTAATCAAGCTATTCATTTTTCTGCAGTTACATCTAAAGAGTCAAATATTAACAATAATACTTGAGCCTCTTCCAAAGCATTTATCACTAAATTTAGAAAGAGGTCTCCTGAAAGTTTTACCATAATTTAAAAAAGCAATCAAATAATTTCACAGAAAACTTCTCTTTTATTTGTAGCTACAAAATGAACATTATAGAGCTCAAACCAATGACGACTTTTCTAGTCAGCATATTTAATTGTTCTTTTAAACTATGTCATGATTTCAGGAGTCTTCTTTCTAAACTTAGTGATGATTACTTTGGAAGAGGCTCAAACTCTATACTCGAACATGATTTCACATTGAGAGATGACTCCTTAACTAACATTTATTACAGTACGTTATTTTTTCTCAATTTGTAATCCTAAATTTCAAATTTATTTACAGACATTTCATACCACTCTTTTACATAGAAAACTCAATTTGTTTCTCTCTTCTAAGAAAAGCCAATGATTTAAGAACAGAAGATGGATCAAAGATTTGGAGATATGTTTAAGTGATACCCAGCAAGCAGATTATCTTCATTTTCCATTTTTGAAATATAGTCATGTAGGTCCATCAAATCCTATGGACGAGAACGATGGAAAAATTAGGCAGGAATGTGTTTTTCCATTTATTTGAAAGTTTCGTTCCTGATAAATTTTATGTCTTAGGTCTGTCCTAAGAGGCATTCAGCTTTCTACTTGATGCAAAAAATACGTGAACTTGAGTTATTTGGGTACTAATCTTCAGAAAATATTCGCATTAGCAATTGATCATTTGAAGAGTTTTATTTATATTGAAGTCGACAAATAGTATGTTTTAATGAAGTTCGTATTTTGCTCTCTTGCATAAAATTTTTTATATTAATATAATTGTTTATATTGCGTTTCTTGGTCTTTCAATAGTTCCTTATGCTAATAAAAAAATCTGTTTACCTTTCGATCTCTGAAAACAGATATGATAAGTGCTTGCAATATATATCAAAGCGAAGTCATCCATGTTCTCTCCAACAAAATTTATAATTTGCTCTCAAGTAGAAGTAAATCCAACGCACTCTTTAAGAGCACGTGTTCCTGTGTGAATAATGAAAAATATAATGTCGATTTTGCATATGTATGATCTTGCTTTAGGCTAAAATAATAAGAATAATATATGTAGTTTTATGTGTACTTCCACTTGGTTATTCAATTGTTTTTTTTTTTTTAGTCTTCTATCGAAAAAAAAAAAAACTCACTATCTTATTATTTTTTTCTTGTTACATTGTTCGAACTACGCATATACTTGTAGAATGCAACTATGAGTGATACAAAAGAGAAATTTTTTTGTGAATATGATTCTTCACATAATCATTGGTAAATGTGAATCATTTCTTTTATGTGATGAGGATGTGTTGTCAATATATATACATTTCATTTGTCATATATATTTTTCTATTGTAATTCACATTATTTGTATCCACATGAACATGTTGGTGAAATATCCTGAGTTTCTTAAATTTGAGGCAAAATTAAACATTAACTTTAAATGCATATATTGTTACTTGGATTTTCAAAAATTAGATCTCATATGTAGAAAAAATTATGAATTATATTATCTAATTCTATGAATCAACCATTTTGATAGTACAATTTGGACACATATCAATAGAACTATACAATTACATTTTACTTAATAAGTCGTCACTTAAAAGCATTGAAATATATCTCAACATCTTAGTTGAAAATCTCTTGCGTAAATTTTGCCATAATGGCTACATTTCATATAAACTTCCGCGACGTATCAGAAGTATTTTGAGAAAAAAACATAGGATTGAGAATGCTTTAAAAGATTTTTTTTTTTTTTTTGGTTTCTGATTCTATTTTCATAAAATTCTACAGAAAAAACTTGCTCAAGTTACTTTTGAATATAAAAGATGCATTGCCTTCAAATATGGGGGAATGGATTAGCTACTATCATGTAATCCTTTGGAATATATTGGTTCTTGGGGTAAAATTCTTTCTTTTTATGATTTCTACTATCAACTCCTACCATTTTAAAGTAATTTTATCGCTTTATTGACTGTCAATCTCTATGATGACTCAATTCGACTTTGCAGAGCTCATCGCGTTTGACCCCTTTCATGCAACTGAATTATAAGTTTCTACTGGTAAAACTTTCTTCATATTCATAGCTCACCTATATATTTTTTTACATAGTTTCCAATGATGGATGATATAATTCTACGCTGAGGAAGGTGATGGTGTTGCACATTATGTAACTTTCATTTATATAGTTGTTCGAACTCTTCTTTTTCCCCATCTTATAGAAAACTTATTGTTCGATTATATCAGATTGTGTTAGCGATAAAGCTTGCTACGAAACCTCAAGAGGCAATAGCCACAATCAAGACACTTTCATATGTTCAAGGACCGTGCGTATCATTCTTACATGTACGTTGCAACAAAGAAGCATATAGTATTGAAGTATTTTACGTTGTACCATATGATTTTCTGTTCGATTTAAACATATTGGTGTTTCGATGGCATTTGGATATGTAACTTATTATCTTTTTTTTTTTTAATAGAAATTGGATGCTAGGAAATAGATTGTTTGAACACCAGTAACTCCTTTTTTTTTTTCTTTTTTCCAATCAATGTGAATTTGATAGTCTTTTCTTCAAATTGGATTTCTTATTGTGCTTTTCCTTGAACGTACTTTTTTTAGTATGTAATCATTCTCTTGAGCTTAATTAAATCATGAATACAGTATCCATTATGACCATAAACTCTCTTTATCATTTATCACTTAATGTATATTTATAATCGTTCATGCTAAGTCTACATCATTATATGTTTAAATTTTCTAAAATATATTATCGTTCTAACAAATTAAATTACAAAAATATAACAATCATGATGCAACGCATGATACACCACTAGTATATATTAAAGAGGACACTTCTTTACTATTTATAAGGCATCACCATGACGTTATACTAATGTCATATATGTGTGTGCAATTTTGACCCTATTTTTATCTCTATCTGTGCATACACTCCTTTCCTTCTTCCTTTCTCTCCCTATCGTCTCTCATTTTTGCAATTTCAGATCTCCTTTCTAAATAAAAATCTTAACAAAACCACATAACATTTTCTCCATTTCAAATCAAATAATAGATTGTAAAATTACATAAATTTTGTTATTCTATATCGTTGTTGCCTCTTCCTTTCTCTCTCTACCGTTTCTCATTTTTGTGATTTCAAATCCTCTTTTACAAAGAAAATACCCTAACAAAATCACATATCATCATGTTGTACAATCACATAGTTTTTGTTCTTCTCTATCATTGCTGCCATGCACCCGTACTTCACCTTAAGACCGGAGTTCTAGACAACGGCAATTAGGGATGGTCAAAAAACATGTTCATCTTAATACCCGTGAGGTTAATGAGGAGAATATTACCCACCTAATAGGTTAAATGGAATGCAGGCAGGACATGGGTCGTTATCCCGAATCGAGTATGGGAAACATGATCCTCTAATCCGTTTAAAATTGATTTCAAATTTAAGTTTTTTATTAAACAAAAAGATAAAATTTATTATCATTTTTAAAGAGAACATGAGTTGCTCTTAATAAGTTGGATAAAAAAATAAATCTTCATTAACTAAAAGTATAAAAAAATAAAGGTAAAAAAAATATACTGAACGATAAACAGGACATGTGACTTGCCTTGCCCTGGCTCACTTTGAACCCACCCTATCTCGCTTTAATCAGGTATGGGGATGGGACAAAAAAAAAAAAATACTTGACGGGACATGGAACGGGAATTACCGATCTACCCCATACTCATCTCATTGTCATTCTTCCCGACGATGGAGACATAGTACTAAAGGAAGAAGTTTTAGTATGTGGATTGTTTTCCATTTTCCTCCGTTTCAGAAAGATTTCCTTAATTTTTGTTTCTCTTTAGTATTTGAGTGTGTTTTCATATGTAGGTTTTCTCAAATTTTCCTTAATTTCAACAAAAACTTCATAAAATATAAATAGTTGGATATAAGTGGATAAGAAATCTCTACTTCTACATTTGATTTACAATCTCCCAAGTGGAGTCGCAATTTTTTGGCAGTAGACTATCAATGATAGGAGATTTGTGACATACAACATACATTTTGTAGTTCTTTTATATTTTTGTTGTTGTTGTTTTTGTAATTGTATTTTGTTTTCTTCACATCAATAGCAGCAAAGTTCTTAAATAGGTTGTGTTACGCCTCACCACTGATGCTCCAATCAAATTGCCACATAAGAAATCCACGTAGGCAGGATAGTCAACAAAGACCTAATTGGTCAAATGTAAAGAAATCATATGAATGGTCGAAGTTCTTATTCCGAAGCGCTGCCTAAACGGCTGAAGTGCGGGAGTCCAAAGCTCTACATAAAGAAATGGAAGAAGCTGAATCTCTTCAAACAGAATATCAATACAAAGCCTCCTCCAATTGAGGCCCTCAGTTCACCCGAAACTCATGAAACTGAAGCTGTCTCTTACAAGATTTGTAGTCAATCTTTAAAAATGATTGATGTAACATTTGTAATAATATTAGGTGTGTCACCATAATCTATAGAGTCGCTGACCCGTTATCAATGTATTTATTATATGATAGATAGTGATGTGAAGTCTTAGTCAAGGAGATGAGGCCATATGATTTTGATCCAATGGACACCACTTCTGCCGAAACACTATAAATAGGCCCTCTTTGTAACTGGAAAAAGGTTGGATTCTCAAACTGATGACTCTTGAACTCTTGATCCTTGATAATATAAATGGTCTTGAAAACTTTGTACATATCATCTTACATTTTTCCATATATATTAGTTTGATCTTTTATTGGTTTACTTTGGTATTTGATTGATGATTGTTGTTAGCGCAATCATCTTTGTTCCACCCGCAGCTGCTTGACCACTTTTATCTTAAGCTGTGAAGCATCTCTCGAGTCCATGTTCATCTCGCTTTTTACCGGTGTCCCGGTCAAAATACCTTGGAATTTGCTTGAGTTTGCGTGAGTGTGCCAGGCATTTATTAACCACTTAAGCGCCACATTTTTCAAGGTCAACGGATTGACACCGTCTATGGGAAACCACACACTTTAACCACAAAAGTCCTGTGTGAAGAAACCATTAGGAAGTAAATTGAAAGGAATTTTCTAGCCCCTGAAAAAAAAGGTATTCTTGAAGAAAGAATAGTTGGAAAACCTAAAGAAGAGCCATTTTATTCAAAATCAGTTTGATCTTTGAAAAAAAAAACGTTTAGTCAAGAAGGAGCTTACTAACATGAGTTCAAGCAATGAAGAAAATGCATCTCGAGGACGAGGTAACACCCTGAAGAAGGGGAAACCCTCTCCTGCCATCACAGTAGCTCGCCCGCAACCTCACCAATACCATAGGCGAGGCAGGTCAAGATGGCATCAAGACTCACTAGAGGAGTGGCCACAATGATGGCCAATATGAGTAACATAACTCAGCAGAATATGACTATGTATGAGCTGCTGATGAGCATATGGAGCCAATGAGGATACCTAGTTCCTCCATATGTAGCCCCATGAAACGTATTCTACGACCCTTCACAAGGGCACTACCACAAAGAAGAGAAGGTTCAAAGCCAAATTGCTGGATACCAACATCACACCAGTATGGAAGCCTCCCACGAAAGAGAGGTGGAAGTTGATACATCCACCAACTATGCCTCTAAACGACCTAATGAGGCCCCATTCAATTTTTCCCTGAATTATAAACCAAAGGAATTGCCTCAGAAGTTCATAAACGTCTTCGACAGGCTGAGCCCAGGGATACCTAAAAATAGGCAGGCTCCACCTTTCCCTTGTACCTAGAAATAGGTAGGCTCGGCCTCTTCTTATGCCTAGAAATAGGCAACACGAGCCTCTTCAATTCAAAAGATGAGACGAACCTGTTTACAATGAAGTATCTTAGATCCTTCTCCCAAGAAATAGGCATGAGAAGAGAAAACAGACTAGAAGTGAAGCATGACCTTTCCATCTATCCTAGATATTCAATTTATAGAAGATGAGGATTCTGATGAAATATAAAGGTCCTACGATCTTGACGATGTTGATGATAATTCACCATTTTCGCAAGTCATTAGGAATGCCCTTATGCTGAACCACTTCACACTCCCCAAAATTCCCAAGTATGATGGGAGAAGTGATCTTGCAAAGTATGAGTCTAAAAGGAGCCACACCGACGATGAAGTGTAGAGCCTTTCACTTAACCCTAAGCGGAGTAGCTGAAATCTGGTACACTAGGTTACCAGTAGGGAGCATCCAAAGCTGGTCGATTTCAAAAATACATTCCTTAAGCACTTCGCCACAAGCAAAGAAGGTGAAGAACCTATCCAACACTTGCAGTATATGTTGTAGCAGCATGGCGAGTCTCTGAAAAGTTTCTTATCCCATTTCACCGATGAGATGACCTACTCTGTACAAATGATAGATGGGGAAGCTCAACAGCCCTACGTGGAGGATTGGATGTGAACTCTCTCTTCTGGAGAAATGTGCACAACAAAGACTCTACCAGCTGTGATGCCTTACTGGAAATGATAAGGCGTGAGATCCTTAGTGAAGAATTGATGGATCACAGGAACAAAGCTAACCAAGGACTCCCCTGCAAAAAAGAAGAGGCCCAACCTTACATTTAATGGACCATCAGGTCAGGCAATCGACCCCTCTCAACCCTAGATAAGCATAGGCCATGGTAACATTAAATATAGTGTCCATTTTGGCCTACGAGGAAGTGAACCCTGGTGCTGCAACATACCAGGACAGACCCTATCAAAGATTTTCCTCGATGGAGAGAGGTAGTGGACGAGGCGCTGAACCTAGAAATAGGGATGGAACGCTCTTATATTGTACATATCATCACTCATATAGCCACACTAAAGGCTTTAGGGACATTGCGATGCACACTCGGAGTGACAATTAAGGGAGAAACAGACGTCTCCAAAGAGATGCTCCTCCTAGGCATACCCAACATCCTGGAAATGTTGAGCTGATGCATCCTAATATAAACAACGCTCCTAGAAGGATAGACATTGATGTAAAATGAACTAGGAAAGACAAAGAAGAAGTCTCCCAGCGAATGCTGGACAAGAGCTCATCAGAGAAATTGATACAATTTTTAAAGGCCCATAGTTCAGGGAAATTCTAGGAACTCCCAAAGAAATTATTCTAGGGACCCCATATGAGAAGCTTTCATAATCAATTGAGCCTCTATTGAAAGAAAAGTTCAACCTATCACTTTCACCGAAGATGATGCAGTGGGTCTGAATTATCTACACTGTGATGCCTTAGTGTTGAGGGCAGTTGTAGCATGCAATGGCCTAAAACAAATGCTAGTAGATAATAAGAGCTCTGTCAACAAGTCTTTGGGGGCTATTTTGATAAGATGAAAGTTGATCACGAGCAGACCCTAATGAGTTCCCCCATGTATGGATTCATATGCGATATCATCGTCCCAATGGGTAAGATCACTCTAGGGATAGAGATGGGGACTGCACCCTTGACTGCTCACCATTTTATGAAATTTTTGGTAGTAGACAATCGCTCTGCTTATCACAGAGTGTTGGAGAGACCAACCTTGAAGGAACTATGGGCCCTCACATGCATTCACCATCTGTGCATGAAATTCCCAATTGAAAATGGAATAGCAACGATTAGAGGTGATCAAAGGAGTGCAAGAGAATGTTACTCGAATTCCCTAAGGAAGGTCGAACCAAGAAGTATCAATATGATCCTCACAAACACTGACATAGACGACACATCTGAACAAGGAAAAGATGTTGAAATGACGGATACCTATGAAGAAAGCGACATCCTTGGAGTTATACATACCTCTGAAGAATATACTATCAGTGAAGAACAGATAACCCCTGAAGAAGGAAGAGTTGCTGAAGAAGCAACCAGTTTGGAGAAGTTGGACCTTTGCATAATTAATTGCGAGCCTCAAATAGCCCCTATGGAAGAACTGGAGAGCTTCCTAGTAGACCCACATGATCCCTCCAAATATCTACAAGTTGAAAGAAGTTTGCTAATAGAAGCCAAGGAGAAACTGCAAAGCTTCTTGCTGAAAAATCTAGATGTCTTCGCTTGGAAACACGAAAATATGGTCAGCATTGATCCAAAGGTCAGTTGCCACTTCTTGAACATTGATCCAAATGTCACAGCACATAGGCAGAAGATGAGAGCTCTCGACCCGAAAAGATATGAGGCTCTAAAAGATGAAGTTAAGAAGTTAATCGACAATTGTTTCATCCGAGAGTCAAGGTATCTAACGTGGGTCTCTAACCTAGTGTTAGTCAAGAAGTACGATGGCAAGTGGAGGGTTTGTATGGATATCTCAAACTTGAATCAAGCTTGCCCCAATGGCAGTTTTCCACTTTCCCATATGGACAAACTTGTGCATTCGACTGCTAGGCTTGAACTTCTTAGCTTCATAGATGCATATTTCGAGTATAATAAGATCCCAATGTTCCCAACTGATGAAGAACACACGTCCTTCATAACGAACAATTGTCTTTATTGCTACAAGGTTATGCCCTTTGGGTTGAAAAATGCCGAAGCCACCTATCAAAGACTTGTCAATAAAATATTCGCTAACCTCATTTAAAAAACCATGGAGGTTTATGTGAACAACATGCTGGAGAAGAACTTAGATGTAAGGGATCATGTCAAGTACCTCAGTGAAATGTTTCAAATATTGAGGAGGTACATGATGAGACTCAATCCTTTAAAATGTTCCTTTGGGTTTTCTTCTGGAAAATTTATGGGCTACATCGTTAATCAAAGAGGAATTGAGGCCAACCCAAAACAGATCAGGACTTTAATTGATATGATGTCACCTCAGAAACAAAAAGAGGTGCAGAGCCTTACAGGATGTGTAGCTACGTTGAACCGTTTCGTCTATAAGGCAACAGACAAGTGCCTACTTTTTTTCAAGATTTTGAAATGTGGAAATAAATTCCAATGGACAAAGGAATGCGAGGTAGCCCTACAAGACCTGAAGAAGCACTTGGGATAGGCTCTCCTCCTTTTCAAACCAAAGGCCAATGAAGCACTGCAGCTGTACGTGGCAGTAACCCCCGATGCAATCAGTTCGATTTTGATGAAAGAGGAAAATGATCACCAGCTACATGTTTATTATGTAAGCAAAGCACTTTTGGCAGCTAAGACTTGCTATGGAGATATGGAGAATCTAGTGTTTTTCTTGGTGACAGCCTCTTGAAAATTGAGGCCATATTTTCAGGGACATACGATACAAGTGCTAACTAACTTCCCCTTAAAGCAAGTGTTGCAGAAGATTAATACATCAGGGAGGTTATTGAAGTGGGCTGTGGAACTCAACAAGTTTGATATTATGTTCAAACTAAGGACTGCTATCAAGGGACAAGCCTTAGTAAATTTTGTGCAGAGTTCACCCCTATTCCAGAAATGGAAGAGGAGATGGAGCCTGTCGAACCTCCCATATGAAACATTTTCATTGATAGATCATCAAATGGCACCGGGTCAGGAGCAAAAGTGGTTATTGTTAGTCCTGAAGGACATAAGCCTACTGTTCTGTACAGTTCGGCTTCAAAGCTACTAATAACGCAGTAGAATATGAAGCCCTTCTCGCAGGCCTCAGATTAGCCAGGGAAATGCAGGTAAAAAGGCTCGTAATCAGCAGCGACTCCCAGTTTGTAGTCAGTCAGGTCTATGGCAATTTTTAGCCAAATGGCTGCATACTTGAAATTAGTTATGGATTTCTTCCCCACTTTTAAGAGATTTGAGTTGGTGCAAATCCCACATTCAAAGAATGATCATGCTGATGCACTTTCAAAGCTGGCCAACATTAAAGATTATGAATTACTCACTGTAGTGCCAATAGAGCATCTTCCTAGACCCTCCATCACCTCTGGCAAATAAATCATGTGGGTTGAGGATACTCCACTATGGATGAAGCCAATCATATCTTTCCTCAAAAGACGAGTCGTTCACTTCGTCTTCTAAGATGATGTGCTATATAAACTGGGATTCTCCTTGCTTTTACTACGATGCATAGGTGGAGAAAAAGACAATTACGTGCTCAGAAAAAATTTATGATGGAGTATGTGGCACAGAAAGTATTGAGGCAAAGATATTATTAGCCTACCTTGAAAAATGATACGCAACGGTTTATCAAGAGATGTGATAAATGTCAATGTTTTGCTACAATTTCGAGGCAACCTTCTCAGGAACTAAGCGTTGTTTATAGCCCATGGCCATTTGCCAAATTGGGGATTGACCTTATAGGACCCCTGTCTAAAGGGAGGGACAATGTTAACTTTGCGATTGTTGCCATTAATTACTTCACCCAATAGGTAGAGGCCAAACGCTTTGCTAAAATCACTAAAGCCAATACTTCCAAATTCCTATAGAAAAACATCATTTGTAGGTTCAGAATTTCCCATTCGATTGTATCAGACAATGGTCAACATTTGACAATAAGAAAGTCAGAAACTTATGCAATGAGCTGGGCATTCAGAAACATTTTTCCTCCCCACATCACTCTCAGGAAAATGGGTAGGTGGAAGTTGTTAACTAAACAATCAAGTACACGCTGAAGAAAAAGTTAGGTACTTTTAAAAGGGCCTGGGTCGATGAGCTACCCCTAGTCATTTGGCTCGTTTGAACTACAAGCAGAACTGCTACAAGATAAACTCATTTCACTATGGTTTACAGGACCGAAGCTATGAGTGTTGAATTAGGTCTGTCATCTCCTTGTCAAATTCAATTCAATGAAATATGTAATGACAAAATAAGGAGATGTGAACTAGACCTCCTTGAAGAAAAGATGGATGGTTCTCAAGTGAAATTGGCTATTTATCACCTCCTTAAATGAGTTGGTGCTCCGAAGGGTATTTTTATCTTCCAAAGAAGTTGGTGCAGGGACACTTGATCCCAACTGGGAAGGCCCCTACCGTATCATATAAGAGATTTGGCCTTAAACCTATAAAATTGAAAATATGGATGGAAAGGCATATCATCATCCATGGAATGCAGAGCATCTACGGAAATACTACATGTAGTGATGTAAATATCCAGTTTGTATAGTTCTTGATTTAATGAAATTGACTTTTATCAAATTGTTTATACATTAAAATGCCTCCCAAGACGCAAAAGTCTTGTGAGAAGCCTCTACATAGACGAATCGTCCCTATGAAGAGAAGCGTGGGTATTAAGACGAAAAGCTGGATCCCAAAATGGACCACCTCCTACTCGCAAAGTGCTGCACATGCCCTTAATGACAAAGATTGTTAATGAAGTCTTAGCATGGGCAGGCCGTTCAATCCCATGTTCAGGAAACAAAGTTCTCAATCTAAAAAAGTAAATGTACATATGTTAAAATTAATAAAATGCCTCATATTGATAAAAGTCAAAGGCGAAGCCTTTTCATAAATGATATGTACCTATGAGGAGACGCGTGGGAACTTCGACGAGGAGCTGGATCCCAAAATAAACCACATTTGCACTCGTGAAGTGTGGCACATGTCCTTAACAACAAAGGTTGTTAAGAAAGCCTCAACATGGTAAACCACTCAACCTCATGCTTAGGAAAATTATTAAAACTGGTAAGTTAAATTCTTTCTTAATTTTATTGAAAAATGGTTCATTAAAAAATTATGAAGCATCTCATATTGACAAAAGTCAAAGAGGAAGTCTCTTTATAGATGATTCGTCCCTATGAAGAAACATGTAGGTACTTCGACGAGAAATTGGATCCTAAGATGGACCACTTCTACACTCGTGAAGTGTGGCACATGCCCTTAACAACAAAGGTTGTTAAGGAAGTCTCAGCATGGACGAACCACTTAACCCCATGCTCACGAAAAGAATAAAAGGCAAGCGAACTACCAACAGAGTCTTAAACAAAAGTTTGAAGTGGTTAAGAGCGTCAGTTTGATATTATTATTGAAGTTTGATGTGCGTAGGTTTAGAAACTTATAAAGGTACACGACCTTCTAGCACATGTAAAATTATAAGTTTGATATTATTATTAAAGTTCGATGTCCATAGATTTAGAAACTTATGAAGGTACACGACCTTCTAACACTTGCAAAATTGTAAGTTTAATATTATAATTGAATGGAAGTAGTTCGAAATACACTGAAGAGCATTGCAATATAGTAAGCAGAAGCAGTAAGTGCAAAGGTAAATAACACAATTATGAGTAAAGATTTTTTTATTTATTTAACAAATATTTACAACTGTGGGCCGAAGCCATTTATATAGAAAGTACAAAAAGAAAAAAAGACCTATCTATACAAGTGGGGAAATGGGAGCTACAAAGAGAACAATTTCATTAGGAGCAATGGCCTCATCTTCAATTTCGATCACTAAATACTTTCAGCAGGAGTCTGAGGCTCTTGTTCTCTCTCATCAAGAAATTCTGACCTTAACTCAGAGGTGTTGATGTCCTAAATTTTCACCCCAAGTCATTCCACCATCTCTGTGTAGGCATACCTCAACCAATATTTTGTGAAGCTTTGGTATGCTTCTGTCAAATGGAAGTTCACGATGTATTGTTTTACGACGTCATCCTCAGCAAATTGGGCATCTTGCCTTACCATCTCCACCTCTTCAATCAGGCTAGATACTTTGGAGTTCAACTTCCATACCTACTGCTTCGAAGCAGCATTTTCTTTATTGGCCTTTCTAAGGCCTTAGCTGCCAACCTTTGGTGGGCATCGGACCTCCACTCGTTTCGTTAGGGAGGCTACTTCACTTTGAGTCAAGTGAACTTCCTTTTTCAAATTTTCAATTTTTGCCAAGGCAGAAGCAAGCTTCATAGACTCTTTGACTTGTTTCTTCTTTAGCCCTTTAACCTCGGTTTAATTTTGTTGGAAGCCTCCTTAACCTGATAAGCTTTATTGACAAACTTTCTATTTTTGCCTTGAAGGTTTTTTAAGAGGGTTTCAGCCTCTTTGGCTATGCCAAAGGCCCTCCCCGCCTGGATCACCATTGTGGAGAACAAGTCCACAACATCGCTAATCTCCACGAAAGATTACCACAACTCCGTCCAATACTTATGGAAGGTGGCTGTTGTAGTTTGGACCACTAGAAGAAGTAGGGCAAGGGCTTTTGGAGCAAGTTCATCGCTCATCTTTTTCACGATGAGCTTGGTTCGTTGAGCAGCCTTGGAAGTGGTGGGGTCGCTTGTAGACCTCGCCTTCTTTGTAGAGTCTTAACTTTGGGGCTCCATGGCAACTGGCATTTTCTGCTCCCCAGAAGCTGCAGCTATGGAAGCCACCAATAGCTTCTCTTCGACTGGGACTTTAGAGCGAGGAGGAGGGATTTTCATTGAACCACCCACCCCAGTGGTGGAGAATCTATGCTTTATCTTGGGGACCTCCTCAACAACCTCATTTCCCTTGTCCTTTACGGGAGGTCACCATTCTTCTTGGCTTCTAGCCTCCCGACTGACCCACTCGACTTGGTCCCTCACCTGTTCGGCCGCAATAGATAAGAGCTTCGCCCATTTCTTCCAGAGGTGGAGGTGGCAACAAGGATGGTGGCCATGTTCGGAGTGGGGTCCCTCCGCTTCTCAGAATTTTCTACGAAGGCAAATAAGGTTAGTAATAATTATGTAATTAAGAAGTTGAGTTTATTAAGAAGGAAACAATATCTCTCTTGACCATTAGACCAAATTCTTCAAAAAAAATCTTCAGGAGATAATTAAATGCTCGAAGTCGCAAGAGGATGAGGGTCGATGGTATATGTCAGTTAGAGTTTCCCAATCACTTTCGTTCAATTCGAAGCGCTCAATTGACCCTATAAAACAACAAACACAAGACTGTTAGCATCACAATTATCATTACAGAGAAATAAAAAACAAATACAACACTTACGAGCTTTGGTTCACATTATTGCCACTTCCCACTTCCCCCTTACCCAAAACCTTGTCTCATTCTATCCTTTGAAGGAGAATGGGAGGTCCAGGACGAAGGGGGAATGTGACCCCCACGGATAGAGGGAGTACCACCATTTTGAATATTCCTTCCCCAAGGCCCGGTGTTGAAAAATCGTTTGGAATACATGAATAGGCATATCCTCTCCAAGGGATGTTTCCTTCCAGATGAAGCAAAATCTCGGTAGTTGGGCCCAAACATTGGGGACGAGTTGGGTAGGGGACAGCCTACCCAGCCTTTAGAATAAATTCACTAATAGGGACGCAGCCCTGCCTCGAAAAACATGCTCGCTCATCAGGAGTGGGGAAATGAAGTTCAATGTTGTAAGGGATACAATATTTTTCGCTAAGGTTGGCTAGGTGGGTCTGATTTACAAATGAAGGGATTTTGGCTACCCCCCTAGGCTATCTCATTTCTCATGACCTCCCTAGAAGGCAAAACACTTTACCCAGCCTGGATGGCTCTAACCAAGTCGATTGTATTTGTAATTTGTACCCCCATTTCAGCAGTTACCTTACTAATTTCCACATCCTCCAGCAGTGTTTGAAAATGCCATTGACTTAGTTTTTCTAAGTTAAAGTTTAAGAAACTTACAAGTTGGATTGAAGAATGGTGGAGTATCACCTGAGATTGGAAATGCAAGGAAGAAGGAAGAAGACTTAGAGATTTTTAAGAGTAGATTACTGATTTCCTGAAAGGCAAAATGATTGTATGCCATGAATATTCACCTTTTATAGGCAGGGGCTCTTAATCCCAGCCGTTGGATGTCAATTCGGATCATCTAACCGCTCATTTGAAGTTTTAATCTGAGCCATTCCATACATTACCGCTTCGTCTTCTACGATCCAGATCAGAGCATCTGCTTCACGAGCTGTCATACGCCTAGACTTCGCAAGGTGTGCACACTAAAGCTATTATTGCATATTATATGGCAACGATTGCGTGTGTGGGAAGTTGAACTTCTTTAGCTGCTTTTTCTTGAAGACGTACAAAGACAACAAATCATTTGGACGCAATAATTGAGGACGCCTCGAGTTTCCCAAGTGTTTTAAAATCAGGCTCATTGTAATGAGCAAGTTGTAACCCTAGCAAAGGTCAGAGCCCCTTCTCCTCAACCAGTTCGGACAAAACAGCCTCAACCAGTTTGGACAAAACAGCATCCTCAGAATTGTTCTAAAAAGTGAAATATATTAAGGTACAACTTCGGATAACAGTATCAGATAATTTGCGCAAATCAGGTACATTTTTAATTCTAATTGTAATATCAATGTTTGTACTAAGACTTATGGGACTACTGTAGCATGGTAAAAACCACCCCTACAACAAATTTTTTTTATATACAGAAGGTCTTGCATTACATAAATAATCATGCCTAGACTTGGGGGATTATTGTTACTCCTTAACACTGAGGCTCAAATCAAAGTGTCACGTAAGCAATCCACGTAGGCAGGAAAGTCAACAAAGACCCAATTGGTTAAATGTAAAGAAATTTTATGAATGGCTGAAGCTCTTATGCCGAAGCACTGCCTGAACGGTTGAAATGCATGAGTTCTAAGTGCTACATTAAGAAATGGAAGGAGTCGAAGCTCTTCATATAGAGGACCAATACAAAGCCTCTTCCAACAGAGGCCCTCAGTTCACCCAAAGCTCATGAAGCTGAAGCTCTCTCTTACAATCTGTAGTCAATCTTTAGAAATGATTGATGTAACATTTGGAATAATGTCAGGTGTGTCAGCCTACTGTATAGAACAACTGACTCGTTGTCATGTACTTATAATATGATAGACAGTGATGTGAAATCTTAGTTAAGGAGATGAGGCCACGTAGTTCTAATCCAACGGATACCACGTCGGCCAAAGCACTATAAATAGGCCCTCTTTGTAATTGGAAAAAGGGTTGGATCTTGAACTCTTGATCTTTGATAATACAAATGGTCTTGAAAACTCTATACATATCGTCTTACTTTTTTCTATATACATTAGTTTAATCTTTTATTAGTTTACTTTGGTATTTGATTGGTTATTGTTGTTAGCGCAATCATCTTTGTTCCACCCGTCGGTGTTTAAATACTTTTGTCTCACGCCGTGAAGTATCTCCCGTGTCCACGTTTATCCCACTTCTTACCGGTGTCCTGGTCAAAACGCACCAGAATTTGCTTGAGTTGGTGTGAGTGGGCCCGACATCTATTGTCCACGTAAGCGTTACATTTTTCGGGGTCAACAGTTGGTTAGTTATTTGATTTTCCTATAGAACTTTAGTTCCATTGTTAGTAAATGGTCTTCTTATGGGATAACTACTTATTTATTGTTTCCTAATGTGTTGATCCATTTTTTGTTTCTTATTGAAATTAGACTTTTAATTTTTTTCGATATGTTTTATTTTACATTTTTGAATAGTTTACGGTTTATTATTAGTATAGTTTTGCATGTTTATAATTTCTTGAACAAATTATTGGTTTGTTTGATGCTTACGAAAGTTTGACAAGAAAAACACCCTGACATATGATTTAGCCTTTTTAAACATTAATTAGGAACTAAGCTTTGCTAATTGTTTTCAGATCAAAGAATGCGATGGAGGCATTCTATTCGTGGATGAAGCCAACCTGTTGATACCCACGCAAAAGGATGATTTTGTATACAGAATTATGTGTTCAGGTCTCAATGATTATGATGCATTGTTTTAGTTGGTAAATTAGTTGTTGAATACTAATGATATTTTATAGTTGGTTGGAAAAATAAGTAAATTAGACTAGAAAGGTTTGGTCGTTTATGTGAAGTATATTTTGTAAGATAAAAATAGTGTGGAGTAATTTTATATTGGATAAGATAATTGAAGGAGGAAAATTTAATTCATTGAAAAATAGAATTTTATAATGGCATGAGACTTTTACA
>CAIGRP010086009.1:0-20613 GCA_903798385.1 Fraxinus cuspidata | reverse complement strand
TTTGTTTGGCTTTATTTTACATGAAAATTGTCCATTAAAGGGATATAATTTGTTACAATTCGGGATAAAATTTGTTTCCATTGAAAAAAAAATTTAAAAAAAAAAAAGTAAACTGTGGTGGGAATTGATTTTCCTCAAAATCAATGATTCTCACCGTGTGAGCCAAAATCAAGCAAATTAATTGTCAAGAAAATTAAACCAATCAAACAAATCAGAACCAAGAAGATGGAAATCAATTTCCAAATTCTATGGAAATGATGGCAAATCAAACAGGCCCTAAAGGTTATTAACAATTTGAATACTCTAAAGACTTATAGAGATTTGTAAAATGTTTTAATTAAATACACTATAAATTCTACAAAAGTCTCTGTTGAATACATTAATTTCTATATCAAATTTGTTGCACCGCATCTCAGATTATGATATATCTTTAAGAGATGTTTGGACACCAAAGTTGTATGGTCCAAATAGGCTTCCATTAATTCTATCAAGAACATGTGAATAAGATCAGGGACATATGCTTGCATCGATCCTTCAGTTTAATGTGGCTGAGATTTAGGGGCCAAAATTAAATCAAAGATGCAGGTTGACATTGCTTTAGGGACTCTCTCAGAGATATTCTCGAAGTTCAAGGTTAATTATACCTTGAACAAGCTTACAATGTCGTGACCTATATAAATGGGTGAAATTTGTTGATCAATATTTAAATGCCTTAGGAATTATTGTGAAATATCTGGGGAACATATATTTGCAAGATGAAATATGTAACCTACTTAATATGCACGATTAATAACTTCAAGTATTTTTTAGTGGACAATTAAATTTGACCTCAGTAATTCGATATTGAGTAACGAATAGCTTCAATAATTTCAATTAGATCAAGAGTATAATTTATTTCTTTTAGTAGAATAGAACATGATAATAAATTATCTCGATCGATCATGAGTTGAGGTTTAGTTTAATTAGGTTCGTTTGGTCCATTCAGTGGTTTCAAAATAAGAATCGAAATAAACTATAAGAGTTATAATTTATTATTAATTGTAAAAGGATAAATTAATTAAAAAAAAATATGTTCCGCGTGTCCCACACGTGGCATTCATATGTGGGAGATTTTGATTTGGATTAGAATTATAAGGAATATTCCTTTTAGATTAGTTCTTATCCAAGCAAAAAGAAACAGTTCTTTATAAATTAGGATATTACATTGTCTACGTCAATTTCATATTATAAATATGACACTGCATTAAGGTTTAATTATCATAGAATTCATCAATTCTTGTGCCCACACATAATAATTTTTTTATAGTTTTGAATTTTTGAAGAACATTGGAGAAGGCCAAAAGTTTGAAGTTGAATCAAAAAGATCAAATAAGAAGTAAACTTGAAGGTGAAACCAAGAAGATCAAAAGATTGAAGGATTTTTATTTATTTATTTATTTTTTGGTAAAACACTTGTACAAGGGTGATTCCTAAAGCACCTACTCTTTATCAATCTTCAAAAATTATTATATTTTCGTCGATAATAATTTAATAAAAACTTATTTTTCCATCAATAGTAGTATTGTTTCGAGAGAGAAACCAATCGAAACATTTTTAGATTAGGTTCTAGCAATTAAGTATAGAGAACAGAGCCATTTGTTCCATTGGTCGCTGGAGTAAAGGCCCATTGTTTCCCATTTTTCCTAAAAATAGGCCCATTCATAATAAAAAAAAGGCCCAACTACCTTTCTTCATCTGCCCCAATCCCTTTGGCCTCTACCTGACGAGCAGATCAATTGCACAACTGCTATCCGATGAACCTATAAATTTCGACGAAGCCAGCCCGTACGACCGTGCCACCTCACCGGGTGCTGGCTCCACCACTAGTTATAATTTTGGAATTTCTTAAATAATTATGAATATATGTGAATTGAAAAAGTCTTCATTGGTGCAACGACTAGTCGTGAATTTTCAAATACAAAGAATGCGTAATAAGTGTGAAATAATCAATGTTTAGACTTAACTAAGACTCAGATGGGGATGAATACGCGTATGACGTGAAATTAAAAAATAACAAACAATAATGAGCAGCAAATTACAAATCATTATCTCTAGATGATTAAGTTTAATCCAATTACTCCCTCATTATCAGACATGCATTGTATATATCAAAGCATAAAGTAAAATTAACACCAAATATGGTAACGAAGGAAAATTCCTTGACGAAGTTTTAATGGGAAAAAAAACGTATGGACAAACCATGCTAAAACGAACCACTAGAAAAAAAAAATAACATACAGTTGGTCCAGACACAACTAAAACTTAGTAAAATCTGACTATCCAACATGTAAATCATCGAAAAATCTCTTCGATTGTGCTTTCGACACTTTCCAGAACTCTGATCTTCTTTTCCATCCGCGTGGATTATCAAGAACGACCTCATTCTTCTCAAACTGGAACTCCAGTTGCCTCTTCCTAACTTCAAAACTCTGAAAGATTATTAGTAAAGAATTTGGTTTTTAGTGTTTGATATTTGGATCTTTTGTATTTCGATCTTGTAGTTAAATTAAGAGAATTATAGAATTGATGTTTGATATGTGTAGTTGTTGTCTTAAATGAATAAACGCTCAACACACAATATGGACGAAGTATGACTTGTGTATTTATAATATAGAGTGTTTAAGGTCATTTGAAATTGAAAAATCTGTCAAAATTGCAAACTAGGGTTTGGCTATGTAACTCCACTGTTGGACTAAATTGTACACATTCAATAGTTAATTTGAACATAATATTGCCAGTTGAGGATGTTTGGATATAATATAGTACTGAGGCGCTATACATGTAGCGCCTCAACACTGTAAAGGCAAAAATTGGTGAACAACAATTGTTGCTCCTCGGCTATACACATAATACCTAGGTGTTACATAGAACAAATTTTCGCGGCAATTTCCTAATTTGACACAAATTCTTTTTCAAATTGAATTTTGACGCGATTTTCATCCAATTTTCAAGCTTTATAAATACCCAATATAATCATTCATACAGAGAAGAACTCTTGATCATTTGATTTTTCACAGAATACGGTACCGCAAACAAGTTATAGAGTGATGAATGGGATATTATTCCCATGTGGATTATGTATTCAATCTAGAATCAATTAATTTTAACTCTAATCGAATAACAATTTTTTTTGAAGAGTTTATGATAATTTATCTAATTAAACTAAGTATTCTACTAATCAAATTATGATCTTTTGTAAATTTAGATGAGAAGATTACAAAACCTCGATTCCCACTTATAAATCAATTTCAATGCAATTCAATAACATGATAAATTGTGTACATTCTTATTGATCAATATTCCTAAATTACTTAAAAGCATCTCTTAAAGTTAATTAAGTATATCATTTCATATAATCTTCCTATATTTTTATGAAAGATGCAAACATGAATGTTTGCATTAAAAACATATATAGAAATTATGCAAAGTATACCAGCATATCTCTACTCTCTATCGAATTTTACAATAATTGATATAATGTACTTTTTATCCAATTATTTCTCTCGAAACCAATAAAATTCACGATCAATCTAATTAGTGATCAACTAATTGAAAATTATTAAATCATATAAAAATCATTTAAGAATAAACATATATTGAACGCCAAATTATCGAATTTATATTAAAACCTCATAATAATGGTTCATTAATGCCTTAATAATTGAAACTCCAGCCTAACATTACAAAATTGCTAAAAACATGTTTAATTTGATAAAATCTTGAAATTGCCTTTAATTTTCTCACAAGATGAATGAATTTACCTCTCTTTAATCAACGTAATTGGTGAATAATGGTATATAAGAGGCCTCCTTAAATGGTTTCTCATGTTTTGTATATATAGAGGGTAAAATTAGGTCAAGAATCACGTTTAAATTGAGTTTCAAAATAGTTCCAATCCAATAAGGAAAGTAGCATTCGCATCGTGCAAGGTTATGTCTCTGCACAACTGTTAATAATTTTTTCATAATTATTCTAGATGTGGTATTTTTTCAATTGGAACGTTCACTATATCAAAAATGGGTCTCAATATATGGATAAAAATCTGAAACAAAATTTGTACGGTTGGAAATTGATATGTGAATATTTTGATCATATTATCACTAATTTTTGACTTCTAATTGCATTCACCTCCCAGCAATCTCCAAATATCGTTTTGTGATTTGAATCAACCAATAAATATTAATAGTAGGCTGGCTCCCAACTTTGGATATTACTTTTTTTCGCTTATTTCTTTCAATTCTACTTCCGATCATCAAGTTTCACGTAATAAATGAAATATGCAATAAATTAGACTATAAGTAATCAAAAGAATATTTAAAAATCTATATTTCAAGGCTCGGATAAGTGTATACACTTATCAAACACCCTCAAATTTAGATATTTGTTTGTTCTCAAACAAAATCATAGTCTAACTTAACAAACAAACAAATGTGCAACAAAATTTTGTTTAGATAACTTGTCGTTTCTTCTCATAATTGAAATCATTGTATTAAATTCATAAACAATTTCAAGGTTACAATTCCAAAATCAATATCAACTTCGCCAATGCAAAAATGATGTGTGTGTGAAGAATCAAGTAAAAACATTATAAATTTACGAGTTGCTTCAATTCTTGACCTTTGATTGTCAAATTTATCATTTCTTCACTCGCAAGATTTGCACACCCCAAAAATTGTTCTTTTTACTCTTTTTTTTTTCAATGTGTGAACTAAGCTTGAATTTTTTCTTTTTATTTATACTAAGTCCTCATCCTCTTTAGTTTAGATATATCTCACTAATTGCAAGATAATAAATAAATTAATAAGGATTATACAAGTTTTTTATTACTTCGACCTTCAAGACTCAATTAGGCTAATAATATCTTTTCAAAGATCTGATTTTCTCAAATACGTATTTGAAACTTAATCGAGGCATGTAGTATGTAATTCTTTTTTTTTTTCCCATCAACGAACTTATTTCTATTTTGCTTTCTAAATGACCCTTTTAGCGAGACTTTTGCCGATAACTCTTAAGTCAGATTACCATAGGGCACTAGTAGAGGTGACAAACGAGTTGAGCGGCTCGTCGGCTCATAAAAAAGGGCTCGTGAGTTTCTCGGGCTCGTCAAAAGACGATCCCGAACCCGAGCCCGAGCCCGAGCCAAGTAGGATGGCTCGCTAGGTGAGCCAAGCCTACTCGACACATTTTTTAGATGAGTGCTCGTGGGCGAGCCACGAGCTGGCCCACAAGCTAGGCTCGTGGGCTCGTTAAATGGTGAGCCACGAGCCGTTCAGTGACTGTTTCAGTCACTGTACGGCTCGTGCCTTGCCTTAAAAGTATAGTGACCGTTTTGGTCACTGAATTTATTCTTTATTATTTTTTTTCAATTCAATTTTTTCATATAAATACCCATCCCTTAATCCATTTTTTCCACCCAACTCTCATTCTCTACTCTCTAATCTCTTGATTCTCTTCACATTTTATATTATTAAGTTATAATCTTGATTTAAATCTATTTCCTACCCTAACTACATAGTCTACTTTCATTTCTCAATTCTACTTTAACATTTAATTTCAATTACTCGATATCATTTATTCCACTACAAATTTTCAATTACAATCTTACACATCAATTTTCTTTCAATTCTTGATTTGTTACTTACAATACATTTTACATCAATTCACAAATGGATCCACGCTCATTTGTTGAAGGCTAATTCGATATCGGAGGCGAATCACCTATCACGTCGCAAAGTCAATTTCAGAATGATTTGTCGTCTTAGTAAAGTACCTATTCCCGAAAATATTTTGAATTTTGATGCTCATGGAAGTAGTAATCCAATTGATTTGGATGACGTTGATATTTTCGAAGTGAAACGGGAGGATGAACTTGAATTAGATATTCCTGATGCAAGAGGGAAGATAAATGAGAAAATACAGGCAAAATGTTGGGATCATTTTAAATTGATTCAAACTGGTTGCGTGGTAAATGGAGTTCCAGAATCTAAAGCAGTATGTAAATACTGTCATCAACAATTGTCATGACAAAAATGCATTGGAACCACCCACCTCAACAGTCACTACAAGGCATGTGCGGCCAAACATGGGCTTCTTCCTGCTGGTCAAACACAACCAAAATTTGGTAATCCAAGCACCGATTCTACTATTACGCTACTTTTTATGTGGATGTATTCGGAGGAGAAAGCTCAAACGGGAATGGTGAAGTTCGTTGCCGCTACTGAGTTGCCTCTAGCAATAGTAGACAACCAACATTTCGTCTTCTACGTGAAAGAATATCTTCAATCGAGGTACATTGGTGTAAGTCGAAATACTCTTCGTTCTGATACGATAGAATATTTTTTTCTTTCAAAGAAACTATTGATTGCTGATTTCGAAAAATATGGGAGTGTTATATCTTTAACATCGGATATATGGGAAGAGATTAATAAAGTAGGTTATATAGTTTCAACTGCACACCACATAGATCCACTTTGGTGTATGCATAAAATTATTATTGCTTTTAAAATTATTGAGTTCCCTCGCAACGCTAACAACATATTTAATGTGAACATTGTTAGAGAATATCGTTGCAAGAGTAAAATTCATTCATTTACGTTCGACAACGCTACTGTTAATAAGGTAGTTGTCGATAAATTGTGCAGAGTACTGCAGCCCGATTTCAGTGGTTATTTATTTCATATTCGATGTGTATGCCGTATTTTTAATTTAATAGTACAAGACGATTTAAAACATATTAAAAATGAAATTCAAAAGAATTAGGGATGCACTAGTGCATATAACGGTTTCACATTGTAGAAAACAAGCATTTAGAGAATTTTGTGTCGAATCTGAGGTGACGCATACGAAAACATTTATTAGTGACGTAGGGCATAGATGGAACTCCACTTACTTATTATTAAAATCATGCGAAAGCTTTGAACATTTAATAATTGAATTTTATAACAATAGGTATACTAGAAACAATGACAATACTATTTTGAATGATTCCGATTGGATGTTAGCTTTAAAAATTAAAAATATTTTGAAAATTTTTCATGATTTTACAGATATTTTGTCTAGAGTTTATTATTCCACTAGTTGTATGTCTTTATATAATTGTTATGGCTTTTCATAGATATAAAAATGACCCGATTTTAGTTCAATTATAAATTCCATGGAATTAAAGTTTAGAAAATATAAGGAAAACTTACCTATGTTATTTCTGTTAGCATGTATCATGGACCCCAAATATAATTTATCGGGTACTAAATTTGTAATTGGTCAGATTTCAAGAGCTTTAAATTTTTGATGTACTTATCACTTATAGAAATTTAGAATAATAAATTTAGAATAAATTTTATGTGAAATGTATGAACTATATGCAGAAGGAATGTGTACATATATTAATCGGGTACCCTCCGACTCTACACCTACTCCTTCCATTGATATAGATATGATTCAAATCCATGTGGTTCCTCTAGTAGTAGTTGTCTACCGCATGTAATCAAATATCAGACGGAAGTTAAAATGCGTTACCTGCTGAATTAATTGATTACTTTAATCATAATATGCCTAATAACAAAACAATTTAGAAACATTTAGAAGAACTAATTGAACTCTGGCGAATGTACGAACGCCGATGGCAAGTAGTTTCTGCGATGGCAAAATACCTACTAATACCTTCGGTTAGTACTGTAGTTTCGGAGTGCTTTTAGTGCAGGTAAGAGGGTTCTTTCTGAGGTCAGGAGCAGACTGAAAGAATATATTTCAAAAGTATTAATGTGCGTGAAGGACGGCAAGACAGTCATTTTCGACTACAAGATAAATATGTCGAAATTGCATCTCGTCAAGTAAGTGATATTTAATTTAATCATATTCATCAAAAAAATAATTTATAATACCTTTATAATTTTTTTAAAAACTATACACGTAACAAGTTGTTCGTGTACAATTTTAAACTCTGCCTACTCGAAATTGAAGTAGCTAGTCCCAAACTTGGATAAAGGAAGAGGGTTTATCGTTTAAAAAAAAAAGGTTTATCGAAAATAAATGTTTTAGAAAATGTATTTCTAAAAAAAGGTTGACAAAAGGTATATCTTTTTTTAGAGGTTTAGAAAAGATATAGTATTTAAAAAAAAATTCGAGCTCACGAGTCGAGCTCGACCCACAGGTAACAAGCCGAGCAGAAGCTCGACTCGTTACAAACGAGCACGAATCGAGGTCGTGCGTATACGGGCCGAGCCTTGCCACCACTAGGCACCAGATTTTAGATAGCCTTCCAAATTTAATCACTTGAGTCATAAAGACTACAAAGATAAGTTTAGCAGTGTGGAATTTTTTCCTTTTTTTTTCTTTTGTCATGATTAGTGCATTGCCACTCAATAAACAATCATTCTAAAAAATTGACCCATAACTTAAATCTTCCTATCATAATTTAATCACCTTGCTAAATTTGGTTTAAAGATGTATAATGTAATAATTTTTGTTTTTGGATTTAGAAACTAAGTTCCACTGTTTCAACCTATGAAGCTTATGAATTAACTCATTCTTTCATAATGCTAAACTTAATTCATGTGCGCATAAAAGTATCCAATTTTACATGGACAAGAATTAATTAATCTTGGCATGTAACATATTCTCTATTCATAAATCAACATATAATTCCAAATGTATACATTATTGTCGATAAAGCTACCTAACCCACACAAGATTGCAAACTAAAATGAAAATATTTTTGAAAATATTTTAAATTTTTTTTCAATTTTTCGTATACATAATAAAGTAGTAAAAATAAATAATCACACAAGAATAATAAAACTAAAAATTCTATATTTTTCCCACCATGAAGTTAATATATACATTGTCCTCAATGTTTTAAAGTATAATTAGGCATATAAAAAGGCGGGAAGAAATGAAGAAGGTATTCCCCAAATGATTGTCAGATATTTGAGATAGCTTGTTTGATCAGTTCAATCCATTCTTCAACTTGTTAAGCTTCCTTTTGATTGATATCCCGGTACCTCTGAAAAATGGAAGAAAATATTAATATAAGAGTCAAGAAATTGTTTAATAGTTGTAATATGGTGTGTATGATAACCATTTTTTTTCCTGACTCACCGGAGTTTTGAAAAATGTGCTATGTGATTATTTTATTGTTTTTGACTTAAATGAAACTTCTTTTTTTTTTCTTTTCTAGGTTAAATATAAATATGATGACCTTTTTTTTTTTTAAACAAAACATGCCTAAAACTAATGCAACCTACCAAACTCTATGTAATGCAAATACAATGCATTTAATAAATAAAAGGGTCAGAAATTGGGTTGCTTCCCAGTAAGCTCTTAATTTAGAGTATTTAACTAGACTATGTTGAGGATTTAATCATGGTGGTTCAAAGTGGATTTTATCGGCATAGCTTTTATCACATTGTTTAGCATTGACAACTATTTTTTTCTGCAAGTTAGAGGAGCTTCTTTTTCATCCTTGAAGTTCCCAATTATTCCCCACAAACTTCATTTTTATATTGACACTTTAAATTCTCTTTTACTTCTTCCTCAACCTTTTTGATATTCTCTCAATGAGATGGTTTCCCAACATTGGAATATAATTTGAATTTACCTTTCTCATCTTCCACCTTCAAAGTCAGTTTGCCTAGTTCGAAGTTCATGATAGCCCGACTTGTTAATAGTAAATATCAACCTAAGATTAGTAGTGATGCATCCCATGGTTCTTCTATGTTTATGACAACGAAGTCTACTAGAAATATGAACTTGCCTATTTTATTGAGCATGTTCTCTACCACTCCTCAAGGGTATTTGATTGATCTGTTTGCTAGTTGAGGAGAGATAGTTGTGTCCTTAAGCTTTTTCGAACCTAAATTCCAGTAAACAAAAAAAGACATCAAATTTATACTTGCTCTGAAATAACATAAACAATTGAAAGTAGACGCTCTTCTTATTGAGTAAGGTATTTTGATACTCCCTGTATCTTTTACTTTAGGAAGTAATTTGTTTTGTAAGATAGGATTACACTCTTCATTTAGCTTGTTGGTCTTAATTTCAGAGGTTCTTTTTCTTTGATAAGATCTCCTACAAAATATTTGTGCACCTTGGCATCTAAGATATGGCTTCAATTAATGGAATGTTAACATAAATATTTCTAAATATGTCTAGGAACTTTGCAAACTATTCTTCAAGCTTCCTTTCCTGCAATCTCTAAGGAAATGGGATAGAAGACACATAAGTCTTGATATGAGTAGTTGCCTGAACATGTGGATTGTTTGATTTTTGATCTGGAACTATTTTGGCTGATTGCTGAGATTGATTCACTTGTTCCTCATCTGTGGAAGGTCCCTTCACAATTACTACCACTCGTTTCTTTATTATAATTTTTGAAAGTTGAGCCCCACTCTGCATAGTAATTTTTTGAATTTTTTCGTTCTCCACAACACTTACTACTATTACATGCAAGTTAGGATTTATCGTAATATCACATGGCAGAGTTTCGACTATTTGTTTGAATGTGCATTGGCTATTTGTCGTATTTGATTTTTCAAGTTTTGTATAGCAGCCACTTGAATTTGCAAGTTCTTCTCAGTCTTTTGCAAGTATTGAGTTGGTACCTCAAACATTTTAGCAGATGATTCTTCCATGAAAGTTTATTTTCTAGCTGCTAGATTACTAGTGATTCATTTTGATACGGTGCACCTTGAGACGACTATGTTGCTCCAAGATAAGTTTGAGTGATTTCTCCAACCTGAATTTTATATATTAGAATGGGAATTATTATGTTGTATCTGAAATTTTTGAATATAGTTCACATCCTCAACTGACTATACAAATGGACTCCAGACATTACAATCCACACTTTCATGATTACCTCCGCAATGATTACATCTTAACCTGGTTACTTGAACTACATCCACTATTTGATTGGTTGTCCAATTATTTGCCTTTTTAGCTAGTGCTGTTAGTTGTGCTGGAATAGCTGTTAGTGTGACAACCTTGTGCATCTCTGTAGCTCTTTTTCCACCTAATCTCTCAGTCTTTTTTGTAATTGACCCGTCACATGCAGAGTCAAAGTTAGCCATGCTATTCGGATTCAGTCCAATGTAGAAATATTGGCCTTGGAGCCTTGTTTGCAACCCACGTTGTGGGCATTGTTGAAGCAAACCTTTGTATCTTTTCCATGCCTCGTAATAGCACTTTGAATCAAGCAGAGAGAATGTAGTGATTTCATCCCTCAACTAGGCAATCCTTTTGGTGGAAAGTATTTGTTCAATAATTTCTGGCTCAAACTATCCTAAGTAATGATGCTATGATGTGGGACCAAGTAGTGATGCTATGATATAGGAATGTGTCCAATCATTCCCTAGATGAATCTCTCAAAATGTATCAAAAGTGACTCAGCTGAATTGCATCACTAGAAATTCCTAGATATTCAATTTTGCACACATCAGAAAATCTCAAGTTATGAACATTTGGATTGTCAGTCATCTTCCACAGAACTGTATTGTATTTTGGAACATGTTTGTTACATCTGTCCTCAAGTGAAAATTAGCTTGCTCAAATGCTTGATAAACTATGCTTGATCTGCTCTCAACAACTAGTGGAACCATGTATTCCCCCATCACTCTATATCTTTCATTATCCGTAGCTACAACCAAATTTGCTGCATTTACATTCAAATTAACAGCCACTGGATTTTGCATGTCTTTTTCCATTGGTTATGCTTGTTGTTTTTGGTATGCTTCTACTATTCTTTTCTTGTCATCCTGAACATTTGTTTGATTTTCTGATCAAATTGAACAAGATCACTATGACTTAAACTTTGCATTCAAGTCTTGAAATTAAGAAGATAAAGCATTCTAATATTTTTCTAATATGAATTAAAACAAATAAACAACTAAAAATTCAGTTTAAAGGTAAAACAAATTAAATACTATAGTCCCCGACAACGACGTAAAAAACATGATCATTTGATTTCTTGCAAATATATGGTATCTCGAACAAGTAATAAAGCGATAAATAGGATATCGTTCCCACAAGGACTATGTAATCAATCTAAGATTAATTCTAACTCTAATCAAATAGAAAATTTTATTTGAAGAGTTTATGCTAATTTATCTAATTAAATTGAGTATTCTAGTAATCAAATCATAAGCTTTTGTGAACCTAGATGAGAAGGTTACGAAGATCTTGAATCCCCCTTATTAATATGCTCCAGTGCAATTCAATAACATGTCAATATGTACATATTCTTGTTGATCAATATTCCTAAATTAATTAAAAGCATATCTCAATATCAATTAAGTCTATCATTTCAATATGTACATATTCTTGATGAAAAGTCACGACATTTTGATAGTATGTGATCTAGATTACTAAATATGAAATGATGCAATCTAATGTTCCAAATGGAATTTTGTCAAAAGATGCAACCATTTTGAAAAGAACTTGAAAATCTAGAAATCGAACACTTAAAATCAATTCCATATAATTAATATATGATATTTCCTTCTCAAATTATGTCAAAATAATTTCAAAATAATTTTTGAGTCTCATGTTCGATATTTAATATTAGATATCATTCATTCGAGAAGGGTACAATCAAGTGATGGTTCATCGGACAAAATTAAATTGTGTTATATGAATTTTGGAAGAAGCATTGTAACTTGAGAGATGAACGTCTGTTTGATCATATTAACACCAATACAGAAAGCGAAATATGTCTTAAAAAATTTGCAATCGCATACCACACTCTATTTAACTTCTTTCTAAATTTATGCATTTTCTACATTTTAGTAAGTTCCAATTTATGCCTATTTTCGTGCATATATCTTGGTTTTGATAAGTCGAAACTCTATTTAGTGTTATGCACCTCTAAGTCGCAATTATATCATATTTTCATGCGCGTATTTATAATTTAAAGAATAAAATTATGCGCCAATACATCAACACTAAGCTTATGCTAGCTCTAATGCTTTTAAGTTTGTACTTGAATTACCATTGGAATAATACTATTAAATCTTATTCAACGATGTTATATGCACTTGTTGTTACTGTCGTATCAGGATGTAATATGTAAACCAAAATTTATGTTCTTAAATACAAACTAAATTATATTTACAGAAATCCCAAGATGACGTATTCAAATTGTCCATAAATTTGCTTGGGTGTTAAAGTCTCAAGTAATTTTCTTTTTACAATATAGCAAAATTTTGGTTCATGCAAGTAACACTTTATCAACCTTTGAAACTGAAAATTTGCAGAATTGAAGTAATATTTCAAGTGTTTGTATAGAAGTTTGGATAAGCAAAAAATGCAATACAGAATGCCATGTACAAGCCATTCTTCCAAAGGCCATAACTTTGTAAAAAAGTAATTTTTGCGAGTTTTGTAATGATTGATTTATTTCACAAGTGTACAAATCATGACAAATAATAAATTGGATTTTAAGTCCAAATATCATACCCATAAGAACTAAGTATTTATTACTAATTTTATTTTAATCTATAGTTCGATCTAAATTTTTTTAGTAACCAATTATCAAATTCAAGTGTTTATGTTTCTAACTAAATTATATTAATTTAATCTAATTTAACGAGTTTTTGGAGGACTATTGGAATTTGGCTGTTAGAAATTTCCGATCTCACTTAGATTATTTAACATTCACCTAATTCAGTTTCATTCATCATTGATATGTGTATTGAGTATCCCTTGAATAATATCTTCATTGATAGAAGATTTCATCACCATGCCTTTTTTAATATGCTAGTTTCAAGGTGTTGACATCCATCACATTTCTATAGCGTAGACTAAAAATAGCTTCATGCAATCTATTAATTCCTTCATCTTCACTAACTTTTGGTTCAACCTTAATATCTTAGTATATATTTTCTCTTGATATTGGAGAAACCACTCGTACAATACATTTTCTAACTCAGCATATTTTGCGATTTATGCCTCTTAACATTGCTATTTTTCATTTCACCTCACAAATATTCTGCTGACCTCTTTAGAGAGTTAGATATTGTTGATTGGCTAATGGAGAGATGAAACTTTTCTGGAATCCACTATTGCAAATCTTTTTTACTTGAAGAGGGATGTTCATTTTTATATTCACACTATGCTTTCCTCATCTCATCTGTCAATAAAAATGTTTTAACTCCTTCCAAATGAGACACTATGGTAGAAAACGAAATGAAATTTGAAATGACTGGAGTCTTAAGTTAAAACTAATGGCTATAGAAATTATTTTCCATGTGTACATGAAATAGTTTGAACGATTAATCTTTCCAAAATATTAAACTTTGAAATCAATGCATATCATTAATGTTTCCTCTTTAAGGTAGGTGTATGTGCGTCTTTTTGTGTGCTTACAATTAAATTTTGAATTTTACCATGTCTGCACCCTATCTAATCATTTAGTAGAGGATATCAATATCCAAGGGACCGTTGGATATAGTAAGGGCATTACCACCCTCCACTTTTCCTTGCAAATTGCAAAATTACCCCCAAATGCATAGCCCCCTTTTGGAACCTAATGTTAGTAGGGGTATTATGGCCTTTTAGTCCTCTAGTGTAAAATTTCCATTGATTATTACTGACCACCAATTCCACACTTCACTTGCAATGTCAGCTGAAATGGACACATGGGGCCCACATGTGGTTGAAAAATTTGGCAAATAATGGATTTTAATGAAATTTAAAGGGTACCAATGAGGGCTTAATGCTCTTTCTCTTCAAATTCAAACAAAATACCAATGCCCACGAATTATGCTGCTTGCAAACCCAATTCTACATGTATCAACTCGTGCTATTCAACTATCAGAAAATAAATTTTATCAATAGTTTTATATATTTTAAAAAGCACAATGCAAAATTGAAATCAGAAAGATCTGAGACTTCCAAAGAACTCGGATCATTCTATGATCAATATGGTTTTGAGAAATTTGCTCCTCCATCTTCAAGATTAAATAAGAAAAGTATTCCATCTTCTTTGAGAAAACGATATTTTCAAACCAAATATCTTTTCAAAATTATCCTTGTAAATATTTAAAACAAATACTCAAAAAGGAAATCTTTTAAAAAACATATTCCTAAAACTTCAAATATCACATGTTGGAAATGTAATCAAATTGGTCACTCCATGAAGGGAAAGATTAATAATTTCCAAATAACAGAAAATATTAAACTTGAACTTCTTAATTTAATCAATTCCAATTCTTGTGAGAAATCGGATGATTCAGAGCCTGAGTGTTTTAAGTTTGTAATATACTTGATATATTACAAAAAATGCTTTTGAATGATTATCAAAATCGAAGCTTTTTTGTTTGAATTTGACTCGAATGAGTATTAAGAATAGCTCCATCATGAAGATTGATTGTAAAATTTGGATAACAATTTGAAAAAATTGGACTGCTTTCTAGATTTGATTCTAGAAGGGATAATAATGCGTTTTCAAATTTGAGAAGTCTCTTATCTCTAAGAGTTAAGAAATGGAAATATCTAGACCAAGTCTAAACAATGGCTTGACAGGCTAGTAGGAGAAAATAGAACTTGAAATCAAAATCAAACAATTTTTTTGTATGATAAAAGTGAATTTAGCCCTTGTTTGTTTCCAATTCAAAGCAGAATTTTTATAGTTGCTACAATTGGTGAGCTGCAATATTTGACCACTTTGTGTGATAGTGGGCCCCCACTTTTTTGAAAAAAAGGTCAAAAAAATCATTTTCCTGTGAAAATAATTGGAAACAAATAGGGGCTTATTGAAGAAATATTGAAATTACAATGATGTGAATACAGAAGTTTTGTAGAGAAATTTAAAAATTACAAGGAATTTCTAAGTTTCCCGAAGAAGTTTTTCTCTCACTAAAAACTCTTGGGGAGATCTTGATTGATCTTGATTTGTACTTGAAGTTTGGACTTGAAATCTTCATAAATTTAATTGAAGAATCTAGAAAAATAATGATGTTAGCCATCTATCAATTGTTGGCATCTTTCTTCTGAAATAATACATTAACTTTTATAAAGTGATTTCAAACATGGTTCGAATATTTTGAACTTGATGAGAAAGTTTTTCCTAGCCTTACTCATTAGGGATTCTAACATTTCAAATTAGAGGCAAAACAATTTTTTACGTCTCAAGAAAAATGTTATGTTACACTTAGCCTTCAATCTCAAATTTTCATGGATATTCTGTTGGGATTTCAATCTTGTTCAAAAACCCAATTCCGAATTTAATATTAAACATATAATTTGGAGATTCAAAGTTAAATGGTGGTCTAAATTTCATGAAACCAATTGCTATCCCAAAACTATTAATTTATGGATTAAAGAATAAAGGAATATTGGCGTTCCAAGAGTCTCCAAGAAAGATCAAGAAAGTCATGCCAATTTCCTTGCTAAAAAATCAAGACTACTATCAATGTTTCATCAATGCAAGACACTAGAGGAATCATCAATTATTTTTGAGAAAATTGCTTCTCTAGCGGAATCAACTTCAAGAAAATCCAGATCTATTCAAGAAAGTTCTTCTCCAACAAGTTAAGAAACAGATTATGCCCAAAGCAATGAAAATGACCGCTATGAAATAAATATTGATGAACTAATTGAAAAAGAAAATCAAAGAAATTTAAAAGATTCAAAATGACTATATAAACCCAACTATTTCGGATGAGTATCGAAAATATGGGGTTCATAAATCAACAAATACTCTCCTTCAATTATGCCTTCCACCTCAAAAGTTATTTATGCGGACATTACCATCAGTCAAAATAAATAATGACTAAAAAAATTTTATAATGTAAACTATAATAAAAGAGATTTCATTTTAATTGACTTATTAAAGTCATATTAACAATTGACACGTGGTTGACATCATTATGCTTCATATCAATTTACGAAGATTTCAAGTCCAGACTTCAAGTATAAATCAAGATAAATACTCAAGATCTCACCAAGAGGTTTTAGGAGCAAATAATTTATTTTTTCGAAAATTTAGAAATTCCTTGTAATTTTTCAATTTATCTACAAAATTTCTGTAAATCATTTTAATTTCAATATTTCTTCAATAAATTCACTTTATCATCAAAAGTTTGTTTGATTTTGATTTCATGTTCAATTTGCATCTACTACCTTCTGGTACTAGAGCCATGAGTGACTAGATGATGTTGTAGTAATTGTACTATTGTTGGCACAGTGTCAAGGGAGAAGTTGGTTAGCTTGAAGCATGCTGAATAACATTGGTGAGCCTATGAAGTCGGGTGAGCATAGGGTGCTCCCGTTGTAGGTTGGGTTGGATTCAGTCAATCCTATAGCATTGCATGTAGAATGGTATGTTGTTATAGTTTCATTTTAATCAATTATGTCTTCGATTTCAAATTGATTTAGGAGATCTGATAGTTCTAGAAATAGAACTCTAATCTTTCAAACACTTTTCAAGATGAAGAAGAAATTGATCAAGATCATACATTTGCATCATCAATAGACTCATTCAGTTCCCATGAACTCCAAATTGCTCAAATTGAACAAAAACTTCACAACTGAACTATTCCAAAAGTAGACAAAAGTTCTATATACGAAATAGTAAAGTTTGATTTTCATCAAGATTATGTTATCAAAACATTTGAGCAAACTCTTGCTATCAAAAATAAAAAACCTCTAATAAATTTATTTTCAAAAGAGACTATTCGAACTCATAGAAAAAGATTCAAATATCTTCATTTAGGACTTATTCAAATTGTTGTCAAACTATTGTTTAGACTTAGTCCAGACATTCCCATTCTCTTGACTCTCAGAGATAAGAGACTTCTCAAATTTGAAAACTCATTATTATCCGTTCTAGAATTAAATCTAGAAAGTGGTCTAATGTTTTCAAATTGTTATCCAAATTTTACAATTAATCTTCATATTGGAGTTATTCTTAATACTCTTTTTCTTCAAATTCAAACAAAAAATTTTGATTTTGATAATTGTTCAAAAGCATTTGTTATAATATATTGAAAATATTACAAGCTCATGAACACTCAACTCCTTATCTGAGCTCTTTGCTCATCTCCTAAGGAAGAAAGCCTTCTGGTGGAAGTCAACCATCTTCATTCCAATATCATGATTCCTAAAAGGATATTATGAAATCTTCAATCCTAAGGACTTGAATGGGACTTTGAAAATGTTCGAAACCTAATTCATCTTCCTCTTCGTACAATTTCAAATCAAATTTTTTCTTTTCTTGATGAACATGTCAAGATGATCTTTGATGGATCTATGTCAAAAGGCCTTCAAAGGTCCTATTCCTTCAGATCTGAGAATATATTTGAAATTTCTTTACAATCTTCAAGGCTTTCAACATTCTCTAAAAAACTCAAAGGAGTTGATTTTGCTCCTAACATTCCTAAAACTCAATATACATATGATAAAAATGATGAATTAGAACGACTTGATTCTTTGACTTTGTCTGATATGCTGCTTAATCCATGTGAAAGATTGGATAATCAATGTAATGTCATTTCTTCTATGATAGATAGAAAAAATGAATTTAAAAATGATTGTCAAAATTCTAAAATTTACCATCTTTAGAACGTATATTACTTGTTAACATATTAAAATAAAATTATTCAACTTCAACTGAATAATCAAATTTAATGAAATAAAATGTCATAAAATAATTTTTCAAAATATCAAGCTAAACATGTTTTCTAATTTTCTATTTTGAGAAATAATTTTCAAAATGACAAGCTAAACACATTTTTAAAAATATTAAAACAAGCCTCAAAATAGAAAATAAAAAATTAACTCAAAACTGAAACATGAACCAAAGAGACCCTTGTGTTTTTTGTTAGTTTATTTAATTCTTTATCATCTAATATCTAGTGTTCAATTTTTTAAATTTCGACCCTTTTTTTGGTTATCGAACCGATGTCCAAGGTAGGGTATGAAATGTGAATTACCCAATAACCTTGCCTTTTCATTTTCGTGAATCCTCTTTGCAATTTGCAATTTTGCATTACACTCCAAAAACAAATACGTGCAAATGACGCATGAAACAATTTAGAACATCTTCAATAAATTGTGGATTACACTAAAACTTGTACCACGTTATTCAATATACTTACATGGCAAGGGAGAAAAAAAATGAAAAAGAAAGAGGGTGTGCTAGACGTGAGATGAAATTTTTTATGATTTATCTTCAATTCGTTGAAGATATGTTCATTTAATTTTTTATAACTAATTTTTATTATTTTTCTACATCTCTCTAGTCTTTCTATGCTTCTCTTTTGAACACATGAATATGGCCCATAATTAGTACAAGAATAATACTAATCATAATAATTGGTGTTACGAATCCATGATATGGAGCCCATGTTTGACCCATATTTTTAAAAAAAAATCATTTCTTTCAAAATTCATTTCAACTACACATTTTTCTATAAAATAATATTACACATAAATTGAAATATATATTTTTTATTTTAACCACGCAATCTCGAACGAAACACTATTAAAAGATTCTTTTTTTTTTTGTCAAAAAGGGACACAAACAAGGGTTAAATGATAGATTCATCTAATTGAATATATCAAGCCCTTGTATGGTGTAGACATTAAATGATAGATTCATCTAATTGAATATATCAAGACATTGTTTGGTGGGAATTAAAATTAGATTTTTAGTAGATTTTGATACCAGTTCAAGTCCATATTTGGTGGGAATTAGAATTAAATATTTAGTAAATTTTGATACGAGTTAATCAAATGTGTCACAAGAAACATGCGATTAAAATTAACTGTTGATTTTGATTTAAATTAAAATTTGAATTTTAATCCCTACCAAACAGGAATTATAGGCGAGGTAGCTAAGGCCCAGCTTTGAGGAGGCCACCATAAAAAAAGAAATTGTTATATGTATTATATTTGTAAATAAAAAAGAAAATTTTCCGAAAAAGTTTTATATTCTTCAAAGCGTAAAAAGTATTTTAATACATTCATGAATTTCTATTTATTTATTTTTTCCCCTTTTTAGGCTGACTCTTCATATTCTCTCAATTCTCTATCTGTGTCATTTCATTTCTTTTCAATTTCTATTTAATTATCCGTGCTGGTTTAGTCATCCCTAATTTCTCATCCCCAAGTTCAAACGTTTATAAATTCTCTGGCTTTCGTTTACAATCTTTGACATTAATACTGACGTGTATGATTTCGTTTTTTAATTTTTTATGACTTTTTATATATATATTTTTGGTATTTCACAATTTTTTCTTGTTTTTCAATTTTGATATGAAAGTATAAAATTGCTTAGATCTTTCAAGTACAGTGTCTATCATGTGTTTCTTAGAATAAAGTAGACACCGATGCTTATGAGATTAATACACACACATCTTTTTCCAAATTAGTCTCGTAAGGTTACTCGATATTTTATCATCTTTTCTACAACAAATTAACTATAAATATGCAAAGCTAATTGGTTGATTGAAGAAAAATGAATAGATTAAGAGGTGTACACCCATAATAGTAGCTTTCGTCCAAAAAGAGTTATAATGTTTGTTGACCCCAGAAAATGGTCCCACAGGTGGCCAACAGAACGAGGTTCCACGTAATCTC